>VSMD01068994.1:0-109023 GCA_008750895.1 Mirza zaza
CTTTTTTTTTTTTTTTTGAGACAGAGTTTCACTTTATTGCCCAGGCTAGAGTGAGTGCCGTGGCATCAGCCTAGCTCACAGCAACCTCAAACTCCTGGGCTCAAGCAATCCTGCTGCCTCAGCCTCCCAAGTAGCTGGGACTACAGGCATGTGCCACCATGCCCGGCTAATTTTTTCTATATATATTTTAGTTGGCCAATTAATTTCTTTCTATTTATAGTAGAGATGGGGTCTCGCTCTTGCTCAGGCTGGTCTCGAACTCCTGAGCTCAAATGATCCGCCCACCTCGGCCTCCCAGAGAGCTAGGATTACAGGCTTGAGCCACCGCGCCCGGCCCAGAATAGTTTCTTAAGTCTCAAGGGAATTAAATTTGAAATCCACAACAAAAATTCTGGAAAATCAGCAAATATTTGAAAATTAAATTGCACACTTCCAAATAATGCAATTTGTGAAGCCATTTTGAACTGAATGATAACAAAACCACAAAATAAAAAAATTTGTGAGATTCAGGTAAAGCAGTACCTAAAAGAGAATTCAAAACTTTAAATGATCATGTTAGAAAAGAAGAAAGATCTAGAAATCAGTCATATAAGCATTCATTTTTAAGAGCTAGACAAAGAAGAACAAATTAAACCCTAAGTAAATAGAAGCAATAAAGCAATAGGTAAGAGTTGATATGAGGTGGAAAACAGCAGAGAAAATCAATTGAAGAAATTAATATGATTGATAAACTTCTAGCTAGTCTGATCAAGAAATAATAGAAAACACAAATTAACGCTGTCAGAGATGAAAGAGAGGATATTACTGTAGATATTAAGTATATATTGTGAATACCTTGAACCAATTAATTTAATAATATAAATTTAATAGGCAAATTCCTTTAAAGACACAAATTAAGAAAAACAGCACAACCAATAGTATATGTGGGTATGTATGAATGAGATTACATTGATAACTTAATAATTTTCTATCAAGGAAAACTTTAAGCCCAAATCTAATTTCACTGTTGAATTCCAAATGTTTAAGAAGGAAGTAATACCAAATCTAATTTCACTGTTGAATTCCAAATATTTAAGAAAGAAGTAATATCAATCTTACATAAAGTCCTTAAGAAAGTAAAGGAGAAGGGAAAACTTCTTAACACATTTTATGAGGCCAGTGTCACCATGACATTTGTACCAGACAAAGACATTGCAAGAAAACTAAACTGCAGACCAATATCCTTCATGAATATATATGTAAAATTTCTTAAACAAAATATCAGCAAATGAAATCCAGCAATAGATGAAGAATATAATACATAATGGTCAAATTAGGTTTATACCAGAAATGTAAGATTGGTTAACATTAGAAAATCAGTCAATATAATCCATCATATTAACATAATAAAGGAGGAAACCCCTCTGATTATCTCCGTAGACTAGTAAAAAAACATATATCAAGTTTCAACACCCAATACTTGGCAAACTAAAAATAGAAGGAAACAGCCCCAGACTTCTATAAAAAACTGACAGCGGATACCATACTTAAGAAACTAAATCCCTTTCCCCTAAAACCAGGAATAAAAAAAGGATGCTGTTCTCACTTTTACTCAGCATAGTAAGACAAGAAAAATAAATGAAAGGGGGCCGGGCGCGGTGGCTCACGCCTGTAATCCTAGCTCTCTGGGAGGCCGAGGTGGGTGGATCGTTTGAGCTCAGGAGTTCGAGACCAGCATGAGCAAGAGCGAGACCCCATCTCTACTATAAATAGAAAGAAATTAATTGGCCAACTAATATATATAGAAAAAAATTAGCCGGGCATGGTGGCACATGCCTGTAGTCCCAGCTACTCGGGAGGCTGAGGCAGCGGGATTGCTTGAGCCCAGGAGTTTGAGGTTGCTGTGAGCTAGGCTGAGGCCATGGCACTCACTCTAGCCTGGGCAATAAAGTGAGACTCTGTCTCAAAAAAAAAAAAAAAAAAAAAAAGAAAAAGAAATGAAAGGTATATAGATTGTAGAGGAGTAGTTAAACTGCCTTTATTTTAGGTGATACAAGAGTATGCCAGGAAAATCGTAAAGAATCTTAGAAAAGTTGCTGGAAATAATAAGCAGACTTATCAAAGGCATAGAGTAAAGTCAGTATGCAAAAATTAATTATATCCTATATATTGGCAATGACATTTAGAAAATGAAATTTTACAAATCATCTAAAAATAGCATTTAAAAATACAAGATACTTAGAATAAATTTAACAGAGTATGAGCAAGATGTGTACATGAAGAAACTACCAAATATTGCCAAGAAAAATTAAGGATCTAAACAAATGGAGAAATATGAGAAGTATACTGTGTTCATGGTTGGAAGACTCAATGTTAATATGTCAGTTCTCCCCAAATTATTCTGTATATTAGTGCAATCTCTATCAAAAATCCCAGTGATGATTTATTTAGTAACTGGCAAACTGATTGTAAAAGTTTTTTTTTTTTCCATGTAATTTTTTTTTTATTTTAGCGTATTATGGGAGTACAAGTGTTAAGGTTACATATATTGCCCATTCCACCCCCTCCCCCCCCCAGTAAGAGCTTCAAGCATGTCCATCCCCCAAACCGATTCTAAAAGTTACACTGAAATGTAAAGGACTTAGAATAGACAAAACAATTTTTTAAAAGAGAACAATGCTGGAGGATTTATACTATCTGATTTTACAACTTACTATAAAACTACACCGTCATCTTGCCCTAAGGGTAAACATATAAGTCAGTGGAACAGAATAGAGTCCAAATGGTCAGCTGATTTTTGCAAAGGTCCCAAGTAATTTAAAGGAGGACTAAGAACAGTCTTTTTAACAAATGTTATTGGAACTATTGGATATCCATATGAACAAAAAAAATTGAAATGCACCCACATGTCACACTTTACACAATATTAAAAATGGAAAATAGACCTATATGCTAAAGCTAAAGTAAAACTTGTAGGAAAAAACATAGAAATTTTTGTGACTTAGGGATAGATAATTTCTCAGGGTACAAAAATACCCTACCAAAAAAATATATGTAATATAAATGAGACTTGATCAAAATCAAAAACTTCAGGCCGGGCGCGGTGGCTCACGCCTATAATCCTAGCAGTCTGAGAGGCAGAGGCGGGCAGATTGCTTGAGGTCAGGAGTTCGAAACCAGCCTGAGCAAGAGCGAGACCCCGTCTCTACTATAAATAGAAAGAAATTAATTAGCCAACTAATATATATAGAAAAAATTAGCCGGGCATGGTGGCGCATGCCTGTAGTCCCAGCTACTTGGGAGGCTGAGGCAGGAGGATTGTTTAACCTCAGGAGTTTGAGGTTGCTGTGAGCTAGGCTAATGGCACAGCACTCACTCTAGCCTGGGCAACAAAGCAAGACTCTGTCTCAAAACAAAAAAAAAAATCAAAAACTTTGCCTCAGAAGACACAGTTAAGATTATAAAAACAAGCCACAGACTGTGAGAAAATGTTCACAAAACATCCAACAGAAGTACTCCAGAATATGTAAAGAACTCATAACTCAATTTTTAAAAAGTATACAAATCCCAATTAAACAATGAGCAAAGCATTTGAAAAGATACTTCACAAAAGAAGATATTAAAAATATTTAGGATTTTGAAGTAGAGACCACTTTGAATGAAAAAAATTGATATATTTTACTATATGAAAATTAGGAGTAAAAGATACCTTAAAGTGAAGACAAGTTACAAACTTTGAGAAATACAGTGCATAAAATTAATAAAGAATTGTTGAGAAATAAAGAAATATTCCTTTTCCTGATTAGAACAACTAATAAAAACTAACCTGGCCTCAAAGTATAAATATTTTAAAAATATATATGTTTATATGTATGTATATTTACATACATGTAGTTGTGTGTATATGTATCTATTTGAAGGCATTGGAAAGATAACAAGGCTGGGAAGAATTAGACTAAGAACTTAGAGAAAGTGTACATGAAGAAAGGTGAGCCTGGCATTTGGGTACACCTTTTTTCCAGGTATGTCTTCCAGTTCCTAAGGAGGTAGATGAGAGACTGAGAACATGAGTAGAACTGTCCAGACTCATGAAGCTAAGGATGAAAATGTTGTTTAGGGTCTGTTCAGAAGAGCTTTAGGTTGGGACCTTGAAGGGCTACTCCCTAGGAGTTAAGGTAAATCAGAAAGTGTTCAGCCTCCTCTCATAGGGATTGAAGTTTCATATCACATTTTCTTAGTGTCTGATTGGATTAAGGCGATCCAGGATTAGGAGTACACCCGGCCTAACTGCTTACCAGAAGTAAAGGTAAACCTCTTAAAGATATCATCACCTCAAGCCTCTGCTTATATCTGTGGTTTTCCATATATATTTTCTGTCTCTCAGTTCAAAGTAACCAGCATATGAACAAACAAAACAACATGGGAAGAACAAGGGAATTAACAGACAAAACCATTTAAAAATATCTAGATAATGAAATTATCAGACGCAGACTTTAATATATTTAAGTCATAAAGACAAAATTTAAAATTTCAGCAGAAAATTGAAAATGAACAAAAGAACCTGATAGAAATTTTAGAATTAAAAAATACAGCAACAGAAATTAAGAATTTGATGGATTTAGATCAGATGGTACCAATACAAGAAAATAGAGCAAACCACTAAGAAACAAAAGGATGGAAAATACAGAAAAGAGCATAATAGACATAGGTAATACTTTAAAAAGGTCTACCATATGTGTATTGATGTCCCAGAAGGAGAAAACTGGAGAGTCAAGTAAGGCTAGGTAATGTCTGAGAATTTTTCAAATATTTAATATAACAGAGACATTAGATGACAAATTCATTAAGTCCTATAATTTGGGCAGGATAAATACTTCACATTGAAAACAACATCTTTATTATTAGTAGTTGTATTAGAAATTGTGAAAACCAAAGATGTAATCTTAAAAGCAAACAGTGGAAAAAAGGTTTAAGCACCTTCAAAGAAGCAACATAAAAATGACAGCTCATTTCTCACTGGAAACAGTTGAAACCAAAAGACAGTAGCATGTTCTGAAACAGAGTAACTGCCATCCTGGAATGCTATACTCAGTGAAAATAGATAAAAGTAAAATAAAGGCATTTCAAATTGAGAGTATAGCCAGAAGACCACACTAAAAGTTTTTTTTCCTGTTGAAAAGATTGTGGACTCAAATGGTAACTTGTAGATGAAGGATTGGATAACGAACAACACAGTGGATAATTCTAAATGAATATTGACTGTCCTACATAACATTGATAATAAAGACTTGTGTGATTGTATTTATTTGTATGTTGTGTGTGTGTATAGCAGGGGTCCTCAAACTTTTTAAACAGGGGGCCAGTTCACTGTCCCTCAGACCATTGGAGAGTGCATACTGTGGGCCCGGGGCGAGTCGGCTGCTAAGCAGGACAGGCAGTGGCGGCAAAAACACCTGGAGGGCCAGATAAATGTGTTAGGCGGCCCTTATATAATGGGAGATTTCAGTTCACTTCTCAATAACTAAGAGCAAGACCCTGTCCCTGCCAAAAAATAGAAAAATTAGCAGGGTGGGCCTGGGAGTGCACGCTTGTAGTCCCAGCTACTTGGGAGGCTGAAGCAGGAGATTGCTCGAGCCCAGGAGTTTGAGGTTGCAGTGAGCTATGATGACAGGACTTCAGTCTAGCCTGGGCAACAGAGCAAGACCCTGTTTCAAAAAAGAAAAAAAAAAAAAAATTCAAAGACCCTGTCTCTATGCTCCCCCAATTCAATTTGGGTTCTATATTACTGCGCTGTCAAAATTTACTTAAGATAGCGCTTTTTGATGTTGACAAGTGTATGAGTGCTTAAATTTAGTACCATTAGTAATCCTTTAAAGAAATACTTATTGAGCATCTCCTGCTTGTTGCCAAGTCTGTGTTAGGTGATAGCAGTACAGTGACAAAGAAATACAGCGATAGTTTCTTCTTTCCAGAGGTTATGTTCTAGTGGATGATGTAATGGTGGTGGAGTGGGGACTGAAATTAAAAAAATAATCACACAAATAAATGTAAAGTTGCACTATATTAGAGACATTGGTACATGGTTCTGTGAAGTGGTATAATGAATGAATTGACCTTTTCTAAGTCTGAAGGAAGACATTAATAAGATCAGAAGAGGCAGCATCAGCATGTGCAAAGACTATGGCAGGAGACAGACTGTGTGTTGGAAGCCTATAAAGAAAGCTTGTGTAGCCATACCACAGAGAACTGGAATAGTAGGGTCTCTTTGTGAAGTAATATATGAGTAATACTTGGACAGGTAAGTAGAGGCTGTGCATTGCTGGTTTTTAGTGGAGCATATAAAGAATTTAGGGCTTTATCCTTTGACTATAGGAAGTCATTGAAATATATTATGGAGATGGGTAACATATTCAAAGTTGCATTTTGAAAAGATTGCAGTATGCAGAATAGATCCAAGGCCAATAGTGGACATGGATTGATTAAATCAAGCTTATTAAACTGCTCTAGGTAAAGAACTAATGGTAGCTTGGGCAACAGTGGTGGACCAGAGACAATGGGCAGATTCCCTAAGTATTTAGAAGATAAATTTGACAGGATAGGTTGGATATTAGATATGAGGTAGAAGAAGATAGCAAAGTATTATAAACTTTAAAAACTTGCTTTAGATTTAAATGAATACATATTAAGAGCTATGTTTTGAAAATGTTTAAAAGTGAAGGAGATGCTTGAATAAATAGTAAACCATCTATGTGGAAAATATTATGAGACTAAAAGTAATGTTTATGAATGTTTCATGGTAGCAAAAATACCTATGGTGTTACATAATAAAGCAGAATATCAACTTGTTTATAATACGTGTTCTTAACTACATAAAATTTTAGTAGTGGTCCATACTAATTATCAGAAATGACTCTTTGATGTATAGACACCTCAAGAACAACATGCTGCTAATGGTCCAGAACTTCTGAGGAAAAAACGTACAACTTCAGCTGAAAAAAATACTTGTCAGCTTTATATTCAGACCGATCATTTGTTTTTTAAATATTATGGAACACGAGAAGCTGTGATTGCCCAGGTATTTATAATTATGCACTATTTTAGGAGTTCTCATGTTCTCTTATCGTTTTATTATACCTTTCCTTTAAAAATTAAAGTTATTGAGTGTATAACTCATTGTGAGGGAAAAAGTATTTTCAGTTGGGATGTGACAAAATATGTAAGGTAAGTAAACAGATAACTGAAAGACCAGTTAGGGTATTTCAGTGTCACTCAAAAGAGAGTTATAAGAAAATGATTTCCTGAAAGACATGATGATCCTGAAGCTTAGCTTTGAAAAGAGAGTTAACTTTTCTGAGTTACATTATTATTTGCACTTGTGTTTTCTCAGCCCTCATTAAAGTATGAAGTTTTGAAGGTGCCCTTCAAAATGTCCTTCATGTTGATGGCACCCAGTGAGAATGCGATGAATGTATTTTTGACCCAAAGGATTTGTGACTGGGATGATGGAGGTAGCACTAGTATAAACGATAGAATTCATGTAGGTGGTGGGGTTGAGCTTATTTTTAGACGTTTCCATAGGATTTTGAAAATGTGGAACTGGAGCTTAGGGAAGATTAGCCTTGAGCTTTCTATATGAATTTGAAGGGTACAAAAGAGATGGTAAAAATGTAGGAAGAGAATGAAATCTAAAGAGAAAAAACTGGAATATATCTGTATATAGTGAATAGGAGGAAGAAGAGATGCTAGTAAGGAAAAATTTAATAGTTAAGGAGGTAGGAGATTATGTAGGATTAGCCAAGGAATAAACAAGTTTTAAGACAAAGTACATAATTAATTGTATCATTACAGAGATACCAAAGAAAATGATTACAAAAGATAGTTAATTTTTAGTTGCTAGATTATTGATGAACTTTGAGTAAGGTTTCAGTAGAATATGAGGCTGAAAACATTGCAAGTAGTAAGTTTGGCAGAGACAGTGAAAGTTTCAAGAAAAGGGAAAAATAGAAAAAAAGTACGGTGCTTTAGAAATAATATGGAATATTTGGGGGCAAAGGGAGTATAGAGATTATATGAACAAATTGATAGGAAGAGGAAAACAATTCAGTAGAGAAACAATGTAAGATATAAGAGAAAGAAATACTGATATTCTTGAATATCCAGTGTCTTTTGAATAAAAGTAATGTTCTTGAAGATCCTCTAAAAGTTTGAGTCAGGAATAAAAAAAAGTTACCTTTTAAGAGGAAGAGTTACCCTTTAAGGAAGATAGAGATGGATAAAGATGGGGAAATTTGAAGGGGAAAGTCAAGATGAACTCTCAGTAAAATGTGAAGTATGATCTACTATGGAGAAATGTTTGAGCCACCACTGTTGAAAAGGGAGTAGAAATAGTGAGCATTGGATAAAAGAATGCTAGGCTCAGTTCAGATTAGAAAGCATGACTTTATAGTGGACCCTATGACTTTCATTAGCAATGTTTGGCAGCCTGGGCTGCCTTTGAAGTTGTTATTGTTAATGCTTTTTACTTGACCATCTTATTTTATATTCATAGTTTCTTCAAAAATAGTTTTGAAAGAGTACATACATGTTTTCACATAAAAATGGTAGCAAGAGTGGTTTTTGTAAATGAAGTTGGGAAGGTTGTATACAGAGTGGTTTAGCAGCCAGAGAGTTTAGTTGGGAGTTGGCTAGGTAAACAAATGCTTTTGTGTTCTATCGCCATGCTTACTCCTCCTAGTATTTAACAAAATCTGAACATATCTTTTTTATATTTGTTATCTCCCTCCTCTCTTTTCTTGCTAGAGTAAACCTCTGTAAATATGTAGGACCTTATCTATTTTGTTCACCACTATATTCCCTGCACCTAAAACAGTGCTTAGTATATAGAAAGTGGTCAACAAAGCTTACGGAATGTGTACAAGTACAGCAATAGAAGGATTAAAGTCAGAGAATGACTGAGCGTCCTGATATTATCAGGAATGTTCAAAGGATCAATAGAGAAAAATAGATGTGTGACATTGTAGGATGGGTTGAGGAAACAGAATTTTTATGTGACTGAAACAAGAGTGTATGTTTGCTGTTGGCCAGAGAAGAATCTGGAAAAGATACAGAATCTCCCCTCTCAGGCCAGCTATCTATTGTATAATGTATCTAGTATATGATATAGGCATTTTAAAATTTGAATGTGGTGGAACATGAATAATTAATTTTTGATTTTGGAATTGGAAATTAATAATCTTTTTCATATTTCAACATTGCCTCTAAAATACTGTTCTTTTTTTAAATTGACAGATATCCAGTCATGTTAAAGCAATTGATACAATTTACCAGACCACAGACTTCTCTGGAATTCGTAACATCAGTTTTATGGTGAAACGCATAAGAGTAAGAAACTTCAATAGTTACAAACATTTAAAAGTGAAACGATTGGAATCATGTTTACAGAAAGAAAAATGCTTCCTTTTTACTACATCTTTATATGCATTTAATAGTTTAAGTTGTATCGACTGATGCAGTTTATCTTTTGGCATTTACACACACACACACACACACATACACACACAGATTCTTGGGTTTATGATTTAAGAATTAAAGGCCTTAATCTGGACTACAATAGAGGTAAAATACTACCTGTATCTAATCTGATTAATACACCATCAAGAAAATCCTAACCCCTCAATAAGCACAGATATACTACTTGACTTCCCTCCCCCCTCCCCCCGACGTTATTCCCCAGTTTCCTAAGATTTGCCTTGTGCAGTGTTTTTCGGTACGTATTCCATTTGGTGCATCAGGAGAGAAGGAGGATAGATGCCGTGTTTAAATATTAAACAAATTTGGAACTTGGAAAAACATTGAATACTATAATCTCCTTGAAAATTCACAGATCACACTAAAATATATCAAGTTTTGAGAAGTCGTGCAGGAAAGAAACCCATATTTTTCTAAACTACTTTGACCACGGAACCTTTTTAAAATTAGCACCAACTGATGTTCCAGAATACTGCGGAACACATTTTGAGAGATGCTTAACCCAGAGCCACAGGGTCACTGATGATTAATTTTAACATTATAAATTGTAAATAAATATTGTATTAGTTACTGACAAAATTGGGCTGTGTAAAATATTCTTTGAATTTTATAAATGTATGTGTATAGCTTTTAAGAATTTATAAACTAGATAAACACGTTAAGTTTAAAAAAATCATTTCACGAAAAAGTATTTGCCATAGGCTTCCTTTATATTTGTGCTCTCCTGGTTTTCTTAAAACATGGTTGACTGTGCTCACTTCCGCATCACATATACTGAAAAAATATGGCTGACTGTATAAAAAAAAAGTATGTGCTAGAAAATTTTAGTAAATGCATATATTTAGTAACATAGCTATAGGTAGTCCTTACTTTTAAAAGTAGTATGATGAAATCTCAAATTGGATTGTTTTATACTGTAAATTTACAGTAAAGAGCTGTTCATAATCAGTTGCTTTCATATATCCTGAGAATAATGTAAACCTATATGTGAGCAAGTAACAGTGATAAGTGGTATAAATGTTGCTGTTTAGTAGGCAGAACAATAAAATGTTAAGTAGTAAAAAGTGGAGAACTCCAGAACAAATTTTAGTGAACCGCTTTTTTTAGGAAAATGATTTGTATTATGAAGAAAAACATGTATATAAATGAATAATGTGGCAGTTGGTTGTTTCTAGACCATAACTCTTACTAAAACCTTGGTTGAAATTTTATCTGTTGAAGATTGTTCATGAACCATTAAATAATTTAAAATTTATATTTTCAGCAACTATTTAAATATTAATCACCTCATTTTTAATACAGGTAACTAAAATTTAGATGTAATTTTTATTTGTAGCCAATATTACAGAATTATCAGGGAATTTCATTTCTATATTTAATGGAGGAAAGCCTTCTACAGCATGTTATTAAGCACGGGCTATCTATAATATATAGTTTGCTTACTTTTGAATTTTTTTGTGTTAAATGACCATAACTGATTGTTTTGGTTAATTGTTAATGGAGAAACCAAATGTTCTGAAATCTGTTCTTAGACAATTGTCCTTATAGTGTTTTTGCCATCCTGCTTTTGAGCCTCTTGGTTTTACTAGAGGGTATGGATTATAAAAAGACCTGTAGTTCTTGTCGTATCAACCATCATATCATCCCTTTACTACCAACATTTTCAAATAGACTAAAAGTTTGCCTTCTAGTAAAAACATTTATTTTCATACATTCCTTTTTTAACCTTTGTCAAGTCTTGTTTGTAATTCCTTGACTTACTTGGGGAAAGCCAGATTGTCCTGGGACTTCAGAGGATAGGCAAGGGTCTCTTCAAGGAGGTTGGGGCTAATAAATGAAAGCTTTTGTTTCAAAGAAGTTTGGTATTATAATAGATTATTCTTCAGATTGTGAAGGAGAAACCTTCACCAGGAGTATAGTAGCTAAGTATCAAAAGAAACAGTTTGGAGGAACTCAGTTTAAAATAGTAAGAGAAGTTGAAATTAGAAAGCAAATACAATTCTTGCCCACATTCAGGAAAAAAAAATGAACTTGCTGTTAATTGGATTTAACTCATGTGACTCTTTAGGCAAGGAGAACCAAAAAAATGATTTGTCTGCAGAACTGATAGTCTTGAGTTCAAATCTATCTTATGTTCTAATAATTAGTTAAAATTAGAGTTTTATATCTTTATACTTGTCACCATATATAGGAGATTAGCACTGAAGGAGACTTGTTCAGATGATTGAATTTGAGAAACTGTATTTCCTTTATTAGAGGTTTTGAAAGCAAAACTTGTTCTTTTTTCCCAAGCATTTAGTATTCAGGAATCTGATAAATACTTGCTCAGAAATTTGACATCTTCAATTTTAATTCCCCTACCCTGCCTTTTTTTTTTTTTTTTGACTTCTATGATCAGCTCAGGAATAGGGGCAGTGGGAACAACTGTAGAAGCCTTAATTCAGGCCTGGTTTCCATCAGACCATAAGCATATTGTCCAGGTATATGCAGAAGGAAGCAAGCAGAGACACTAAGGCTCTGCTGACATTAATTGCTTATTTAAATTATTGTTTTGGATTTTAGATCAATACAACTGCTGATGAGAAGGACCCTACAAATCCTTTCCGTTTCCCAAATATTGGTGTGGAGAAGTTTCTGGAATTGAATTCTGAGCAGAATCATGATGACTACTGTTTGGCCTATGTCTTCACAGACCGAGATTTTGATGATGGCGTACTTGGTCTGGCTTGGGTTGGAGCACCTTCAGGTAGTTTACCTAACCATGTCTTAACTTACTACTTGAAACAAAAAGCAATTTTCAGGATAGTTTGAATTTTCAAAGTATAGGAGAAAGTGATATCTGTACAATATCTTAATTTACACTACTTGAGTTAGGCAAGATTCAGAAGTGTAATGTAAATGGCAAAATAGAGGAAGCAGCTTTTTATTTTGAAAAGAGTACAGAGAAAAATCGTGACATTTCCATATCCATTTAGTAGCTGAAATAAGTAATTTTATGGAAAAAAAGTGGTACTTTTGAAACGAAAAGGAAACATAATCTTTCCACAAAAGTTAATAATAGGGGACCTAGAGTCAAAAGGGGAAAATTGTACTCTTGCTTTCTGTTCTGTAGTGAGATAAAGAGCAGAGAAACTCTGGTCAGGAGCAGCAGGTGAGAGAAAAGAAAGCCTACTTTTATTATTATTTTATTTCTAGCCTTTATTTTAACAAAAGGGAAGTGTTACATGGAAGGAGATGTAGGCAGGAAGCCCCCAGTACCCACAGCTCCATTGACATCACCTGGCCCACGCTGTGCTGAGTCTCAGCCTTAGACATAAAAACTACTGTTATTGAGAACACTGGAATAGGATAATCCCTTTCCCATTACATTGATGGGGATGGAGGGAGGGGGAAGGATCTGTGATTTATAGTATGGTAAGATCAGTAGTATAGTTTAGAGAAATACAAATTTATTGATTGAAAGATGAATGGAAAGGACCTCAGACTTGCCGGGTAGAGTTTGAGCAATTCCTCCTTCTCCTGATATTTCATTTTTTTCTTTTTTTAAAAATTAACTTTTATCCAGAGTAACACAAGCTTTTCTATTCCTATTCTTATAAGTTTATTCTTTGATTTGTTATGAATATTTTAAGATCTTAAGTAATACTATATTTTTATATTTTCTTTTATATTTCTTGCTCTTTTTTAAGCCAGTAATGAATCTCCTTTTTTTTTTTTTTTGAGACAGAGTTTCACTTTATTGCCCAGGCTAGAGTGAGTGCCGTGGCGTCAGCCTAGCTCACAGCAACCTCAAACTCCTGGGCTCAAGCAATCCTGCTGCCTCAGCCTCCCAAGTAGCTGGGACTACAGGCATGCGCCACCATGCCCGGCTAATTTTTTCTATATATATTTTAGTTGGCCAATTAATTTCTTTCTATTTATAGTAGAGATGGGGTCTCGCTCTTGCTCAGGCTGGTCTCGAACTCCTGAGCTCAAATGATCCGCCCACCTCGGCCTTAGAGAGCTAGGATTACAGGCTTGAGCCACCGCGCCCGGCCATGAATCTCCTTTTTGTAATTTCCAAGGCTTCTTTTGTTTTTCTTCCATGTTTTAAACTGCACTCAATTTCATGATTTCATCATGGTACAAGTTTATATCATGGGCTGAACATTATAGTGCAATATTTTTGGATATTTGTCTTTTATGATAATCTGTGCTGTTTGTTATTTGCCTTGTCAGCAGATTGTACAGCTCACTCTTTCCTATGATAGTTCCCCTGGAATAGTTGGATGATTTTATCCCAAAAGTTTATGATTCCATTTCCCTGTTCATTAATAAGTACTCTAAAGACACAGGGATTCGTTTGATTTTGCTTTGTATATTATCTATTAATATAGTTGTTCTTAAGTCTCACACAAATAAGTGGTTCTCAAAGTGTGGTCCATGGACTGGCAGCATCAGCATCACCTGGGACTTTGTTAAAATATAAATTCATAGGCCCTATTCAAGTCTATTGAATAAAAAACTGTTGGTGTGGGGCCCAACAATCTTTGTTTGAACAAGCCCTCTAGGTGATTCTTACGCACACTAAAGTTTAAGAACCATAACATTAATATTTTTGTCTCTAAAGCTAGCTCACAAAATGCCTTCTGGGCAAGTGAGTGTATGATCTCAAACCAAAAATTTCCTGCCATTTTGTATTTTTAACTATAGACTGTTGTTCATTAAGAATATAATTGTTCTGTGGGAACTCGATCAAATGTTTCCTAAGTCTTCAGATATCCTCATGTCAATAGATTCATCAGCTTAATGAACTTGATCAAATTTTTCCTAATCTTCAGATATCCTCATGTCTATAGATTCATCAACTTAATTTTTTAAAAAATAAGCTTTATTTTTGAGAACAGTTTTAGATTTACAGAAAACAAATTAGAGAATTCCCATGTCCCCACCTCCTCCCTTGGGAGTTTTGAGGAGTTCTGGTCAGGTATATTGTAGGATGCTCCTGTATTTGGAATCTGTCTGGTGTTTTTCCTAATGATTAGACTGGGGTTATGGGTTTTATGGACACTTACTGTTTAAGTGTCCATATTGGGACCACCATTGGTAATGTTGGTTATTTTGCTGAGGTAGCAGTAGACAGAGTTCTGGATTGAAAATGGTGTGATGTGTTACCTGTATTTTAGTCATTAGGTTCTTTATAAGGGTGAAATAGAATACTTCCTGTGTACTTTATGAGCAAAGATACAGTGTTTAGCAACCAAAATGGAAAAATAAGATTGCTGTTGTTAACCTTCTGTCTCCATTTCCTCCGCTCTGCTCTGTTTTTTCTTTCCATATTACCTCTCTTATTTCAGGCATCAGATGCCCTCTTCCTTTACTCTATGTTAAATCTTCTAATATAGCCCTTAAAAAACCTTTTGCGAAGAACTCCTGGCCATGAGCTAGGCAGAGACAGAAGAATAGAGGTCAGGGTAGGAAAGAGAAGGGATTTTTTTTTCCTTTGGCTCAAGGTTTTCTAGCATAGGGTACCTGCCTTGAAATAACACTCACAATTTCCTTCTCCACTTCTCTTTGCCTTTACTGGCTGAACTGAGTTTTGTATTTGACTTATATCTTATTTTTATTTTTTATAAGGAATGTTTTATAGTTAGTCTTCTTGATTATTTTAATACCCCTATGAGGTATAGGTATTATTATTACTATCTTCATTCTATAGATGAGGAAATGGGTTCAGAAACTTTGTTAACAACCTAGTGTCACACAGCTACATGTGAATCAGAATATGGAATCTGGACCTTTTGACTCCAGAGGCAGTGCATTTGAGAGTTATTTTACTAGGTTTTATATATATATATACACACACACACACATACATACACACACACACATATATATGTATACATATACATATATATGTGTGTATACACACACACACATATATATATATGTACTATAATACCCTAGCCTTTTCTAAGAAGTTTCTAATAAGTTGAAATGTTTCCTGCTTCTTAGTAGAGGTTATATGTTGCTGGAATCTATTTTCTTCTTCCTTAAGAGAGAGGAGTTATAAAATGATACTAAGCTATATATTTAAAAAAAAATTAAATTTATCATTATTATTATTATTGTTTGAAACGTAGCCTCACTCTGTCACCTGGGCTAGAGTACAGTGGCATCATCATAGCTGGGCTCAAGCAATCCTCCTGCCTCAGCCTCCTGAGTAGCTGGGACTACAAGCGTACATTACCACATCTTGCTGATTTTTCTATTTTTTTAGAGGCAGGGTCTTGCTCTTACTCAGGCTTAAATTGTCAGTTAACTAATTATTTTTTAAGAGGCAGGGTCTCACTCTGTCGTGTAGGCTGTAGTGGAGTGGCATGATCATAGCTCACTTCAGCCTCCAGTTTATACGTTCAAGCAATCCTTCTGCCTTAGCTTCCTGAGTAGCTAGAACTACAGGCTCATTCCACCATGCCTGGCTGATTTTTACATTTTTTCTGTAGAGACAGGGTTTTTCTTTGTTGCCTAGGCTGGTCTCAAACTCTTGGCCTCAAGTGATCCTCCCATCTCAGCCTCCCAAAGTACTGGAATTATAGGTGTGAGGCACCCTGCCTAGCCTGTTGGGCCTAATCTTTGTTCATCCTGGTTCTATTGTATTATTTGGCTTAATTTCATTTAATCTGTAGATATTTCACTACTCAAATATATGGTAGCAAAAAGGATTTTGTTGTGTTACTGTTATGTTTGTTAATTCTCAGAGTAGTTGCTCTGATTGTTAGCTATAGTCCACTTTACTGACTTAGTTGAGCTGGGAAAAACAATGAGGGTTGAAACATTTGAATAGTAAGCTTCTTGTCTTTAAGTCTTTTTTACACTATTTTTTATTTGTTTTTATTTAATACTATCTTGTAGTTGTGTGCTGCCTTGGGTTTTCTAATGAGGAAAACATACCTCCTACCCAACTTTATAAAAGTAAAAATAGCCAGTGAACTGGGCTGAGTTGGAGGTTCCTATCTAAAGTTATATAGGGCCTAAAATGGAGGTAAAAAAATGAAACAAAGTCAGTCTTAAATATGAAACTGGAAAGATTAATATTTTCTTTGAGAACAGTTCTGTGTTAAGCTTGTAGCCTCTTATTTGATTTAGACTGAAACATTGGCTCCTTAACAAAGTAAATTCTTAAATTAGATAATCCCTTTGCTCTGCTGCATTTGCTGAACCCCTCTAGTGACGCACCTTTTGGAAGGCCATTTCGCTGGCTTATTAAGTAAGGTACAGTAAGTCCTCACTTAACATTGTCGATAGATTTTTGGAAACTGCACTTTTAGTGAAATGACCTATAATGAGACCAATTTTAATTTTCTCATTAACTTTTTAAGGAAACAGCCTTGAATGAAATGATGTAATTTGAAGGCTTACTGTACATCATTTTGCTTAACAACGTTAAGTGAGGACTTACTGTATATTCTGCTCCTATATTATTCATCTTACTGTTACCAGTTAACATAATGAACATAGTCTTAATAAAGCCAGGTCATTAAATAAATAACTTCGGCATCATCTTCATAGTTAATCCTGAACCACTCAGTATTCCTCTGACCAATTGTGAAGAACATTTTTTGACACTTTGCATTTGGTAGAAATTAGTCTCTTCTGTTTTTTTTTTAGTTTAGAAATTTTAGTCTGATATTATGTATGAGATTATTAGAATTTGAGAATGTACAGAGCCCAACACGCACTTCTCAGGATAACTCACAACCTATTGCATTAGTAACCCATAGTCTAAAAGGCTAATTTCAAAGGCTGATAGAATTATATCATTAGAATATTGCAATAACACACTTGCTATTGGCATTTTGTGCAGGTCTAGATCCTTGGATATTTAACATCTCTGGTCTCTACCCAGTGATGTACTTAGTACATGTGAGTACGGCTTCCCAGACTTGAAAGCCAAAGGAATGCCCTCTCATATTTCCTGATAACCCCTCTGGGAGTGGTACTACTGTCTGATCCAGAATTATTGCTCAAATTAATAATTTCAGCTTTGTAAATGATAAATAGTACCAGTAATTAAAATTTATGCTTTATTACCATATATTTTCTTATATTTAACAGGAATAAGGGAACAGTTCTAATATCATGCCTTTTGTGCAGATCTATTTTGAATTGCCTTCTGTTTTGAATGATATACTTTATCAGGGATTATGTTAATAAATATTAAAACTTTTTAAATGGTTTAGAAACTTGGTTGTAACTTTGTGTATAGAAAGCTAATTGAAATAAGGTGATCAGTTGTCAGAATACCCTAATTTGGTTGATTGTATTTTTTAAAACAATCAATAGGGACATATATATATACACACACACATATATATACATATATATATATATATATTTTTTTTTTTTTTTAAAGAGACGGGGTCTTGCTCTGTTACCAGGCTGGAGGGCTATGGCTTACTTGATCATAGCTCACTGTAACCTTGAATTCTTGGGCTCAAGCTGCCCTCCTGCCTCATCCTCCCAAGTAGCTGGGACTACAGGCCCATGCAACCATGCCTGGCTAATTTAAAAAAATTTTTTTTGTAGAAATGATCTTGCTATGTTGCCCAGGCTGATCTCAAACTCCTGTGCTTCAGTGATCCTCTAACCTCGGTCTCCCAAACTGCTGGAATTGTAGACATGAGCTACCACATCTGTCAGAGACACCTTTTAAATGTAAATGTAAACTAAAGAACTTCTCATTAAAAGTTTTTATGTAATAAAATTTATTTATTTATTTATTTATTTTTTTAAATTTTAGCGTATTATGGGAGTACAAGTGTTAAGGTTACGTATATTGCCCATGCCCCTCCCCCTCAAGTCAGAGCTTCAAGCGTGTCCATCCCCCAAACGTTGCATATCTTACTCGTTGTGTTTGTATATACCCGTCCCTTCCTCCCTCCTCTCACCTGCCTGACACATGATAAATGTTATTCCTATATGTCCACTTAGGTGTTGATCTGTTAATACCAAAAATAAAAAAAATAAATAAATACACAGACTTTACAATTTTTCATTAGTCTAAACAGTCATTACCACTAATACTCATTTTTCATCTGGTGACTAAAATAAATTCTATACTAGTCTCCAAAAAAAAAAAAAGTTTTTATGTAATAAAATTAATTAAAAGAAAGTATAGTGTTCTCAGTGCAATGTACATAAAGACATGGATTGAACAGGCAGTTTCTGATTTTCCAGTTATTCTTTTTCTGATTTCTTATAACTGCTTTTAGATGTGAAAGTATTGATGTTTTGGTATTAAACTCACAAATTCCTACTAATGAACAGATAAATTACGAAATTATTGAATATGTTTTACCTAAGTAGAAATGCAGTTTTTATTTTAAAATTTGAAAGTGTTTTCAAGCACATTGGAAAATCATAATTCCATTTTTAAACTTACTTTGAAAAAACTTTCAAACCGGCTAAAAAATTTTGAGAATAGTATAGTGAATTACTAACAGATTTTGCCACATTTGCTTTTTGTCTCTTTCTTCCTTCCCACCTTCTCTCTTTCCTTCTTTTCTCCATCTCCCTCTTTTTTTCTTTTTTTTTACCCATATGACATAATTATTTTCTTTTTTTACAAATATGTATTGTATTAGGATAATGAGTCATGTATTCATATGCATCACTACTATTATTTGTAGAAGTGGCTTTGTCAGAATCTACTTGAGAATATTTTGTTCAGTATTCATTTAACTTATTAAATAATAAATTTTCTTTTTAAAAGATGAAAAAGTATAGGCTTTCATTCAGTGTATCAATGTATTCAAATTTAAAGAAATATAAATATTGTTTTCCTAAGTGAATGGGAGCAAAAATTTGGGGTCATTTTGACTATGAAGAATATTTTGTAAAGACTGTGTACTCAATCCTGGAAATTTTTTTGAGTACCATTAAAATTTTTATTTTGTATTTGAAATGATTTCCTAATCTTGGACCAAAGAGATTTTTGAGTATTTGATACATTTGGATACCAAGTGAATTTTAGATTCAAAACACAAAATGTTTTCATTTAAAGCATATGTTGGCTGTTTTTCAGGGGACGAAGGAAGTAAATCCTAATTTATTCTTTTGTTTTGTTTTGAATTAGGAAGCTCTGGAGGAATATGTGAGAAAAGTAAACTCTATTCAGATGGTAAGAAGAAGTCGTTAAACACTGGAATTATTACTGTTCAGAACTATGGGTCTCATGTACCTCCCAAAGTCTCTCATATTACTTTTGCTCATGAAGTTGGTCATAACTTTGGATCTCCAGTAAGTATTGCCTAATTATCAGAAATTATTTTAAAAGTTATTAGCCTAATTTTTTTCTGTTTACAGTGAAAACAATTATACATATGAATATGTAGTTTTTATGTTAGAGTATAGTAATCTACTTGACCATACTGAAAGGGAGGAAGATAGAATATTTGTGATTAAAATAAGAAAAGTAAGCATAACAATGCCAGAATTCTATGAAGACAAAGAATTTTATCTAGCTTATTCAGACAAAATAATATCTATATTTCCTGGCCCTGGAACAGTGCCTGGTACATAATGCACTGAAATATCTTTTGAATAAGAATCATTATTCATTGTTTAAAGTACATTTTGAATGTTCAGCAAATTGTGAAATGTTTTTTTCCGCTTTGTTTCTGTTAAAGCATTATTGGAGTTTACTTGATTTGTCTTTCTCTGTGGAATGAGATTGACATTTAAAAAATCTTTTCCAACATACAAAAAGGTAGAAAAAGGTAGGACAATAAACTCTCCTATGCTCCATTGTCTAGATCAAGGATCAGGAAGCTTTTTCTGTAAAGGGCCTGTTAGTAAACATTTTAGGCTTTGGGAACAGCATTTGGTCTCTGTTGAATATTCTTTTTTGTTTTTTCAATTTTTTAAATATGGAAAAAGTATTTGTAGCTTATGCCATATAAAAAGAGGCCATGGGCTGCACTTTGCCAACCTTTGATTCAGAGTCAGTAATTATCAGGATTTTGCCATATCTCTTTTCTATATTCCTTTCTTTTTCTTTGCTAAGCTATTTAAAGCAAATTCATTTATCCTTACATATTTTGCTATACATTTCTGGAAAATAGACATTTTCTTATATAACTACAATGTGGTTATTACACCTAACAGAATTAACAGAAATCTTTGATGTTATTTAATGCCTAGTTTATTTGATTGATTGATTGAGACAGAGTCTTGTTCTGTCACCCTGCTAGAGTGCAGTGGCATCATCGTAGCTCACTGCAACCTCAAACTCCTGGGCTCAAGGGATCCTCCTGCCTCAGCCTCCCAAGTAGCTGGGACTACAGGTGCGTGCCACCACACCCGGCTAATTTTTCTATTTTTTGTAGAGATGGGGTGTCACTCAGGCTGGTCTTAAACTCCTAGCCTCAAGGGTTTCTCCTGCCTCTACCTCCCAGAGTGCTAGGATTACAGGCATGAGCCACTGTGTCTGGCCCATTATATAGATTTTTAAGAGACCTAAAGAGCAACACAGAAATATGAAATACTGAAAGATATTCTTAGTGATTTTGGCAGAGCTTATTAAAAATAACACTTTGGAAAACTTCACTTGAAATGGTATGTACATTCATGTTACTTTTACCTTATCACTTGTAAAAATGCAAAATCTTATGGTTTTAAATTTAAATTATATACTAGAAGCTTAAAATCTGCGACTGCACTTGTCCAATTTCCCCAAGTTTGTCAAGTATATGCCATCTCACTAAGTTGCATGCAAGTCTTTCCTTTTCTAAGTCCTGATGAGAAATTGACAGGTTACCAGCACTCCTGGATAAAGTATTTAAAATGTGCTTAATCTGCCTACCTCTTGACTGCTTTTGTGATCTGTTCTTAAGTACTTGAAATTTTAGAGATGAGCAGAGAATTGTTGTTCATGGTTAATTTGCATTTTCAAAGACAGATAAATCTTCTCTCCTCCCCCCACCCAGTTTCCCTGGTTCTAGGCCTTCTGGGGGAATTGTAGTCTCCTTCCAACTACTCTTCTGTCTTCTTATCCAGGGCTTCTCATTTTAACATGCATATAGATCACCTGAGGGTCTTAAAATACAGAGTTTGTTTTACTAGGTTTTTGGTGGGGTCTGAGTTTCTGTATTTCTAATACACTGCTGCTGCTGCTGGTCTTTGGACCACATTGGAGTAGGGAATCTAGATTATTCTCTTTTCACTTCTCTTCTAATCTATTTCCTACCCAGCTGTCAGTGAGGTGTTTTTAGTACATTAATGTACTATTTATTGCTTATTATTTAATGGGTAAGTTGGTTTACATTCTTTGCGTGCCTTGCTGTCTTTTCCTATCATACCACAGTATTTTTAAAGACTCTACCATGCTCAAGTAAACCCCATCTTCTGTACATATTACTAATTCTGCCATCTGTATACATAATAGATGCTTGTCTTTATCTATTTTGTGTAACTGTAAAGGAATACCTGAAGCTGGGCAATTCATAAAGAAAAGAGATATATATATATATTTGGCTGACAGTTCTGCAGGCTGTGTAAGAAGCCTGGTGCCAGTAGCTGTTCAGCTTTTTTTTGATGGCCTCAGGCTGCTTCCACTTATGGGAACAGGCATGTGCAAAGATCACATGGTGAGATAGGAAGCAAAAGGTGGGAGCTGCAAGGTTCTTATTAACAGCCAGCTTTCTTGCTCCAACTAATAGAGTGAGAACTCACTCACTCTCCCCCCTCCCAAGAAGAGCATTGATCTATTCATGACGAATCTGCTCCCATGACCCAGACACCTCCTATTAAACCCCACTCCAACATTGGGGTCAAATTTCAACTTGAGGTTTGGGGGAACAAACATCCAAACTATAGCAATGTGTAATAAATATTTATCGAGTAATTTGATGGTAAGATCAGCCAGAACCATAAACACCTAAACCTGTCTCCCTTGACATCTTTATCTGAAGTCTCTATTTTTCCCTCCTGTTATATATCTATACTATGTCAATGTTACTTTCCCCTGAGTGGTTGATATTATCCCTCATATTTATTCTATCTCAAGTATTTGTTGTGCGTCTATTATAAACTGCTTTGTAAGCTTTCCTGTGGGAAGTTGTAATCATGAGACAAGTTCCTGTCTCTTAATTTAGAAATTCTAATATGTACCCACCCTCACCAGATTAATCATTGTGTAAATATAGTTCTAATCATGCCATTTCTGTTTACAACCTTATTTCCACTATATTGCTGATACTATTGATATACTTTCCTTATCTTAGTACTTAGAGCAGGCGTCCTCAAACTACAGCCTGCAGGCCACATGCAGGCCGCCGCCTACCACATTTATCCGGCCCTCTGGGTGTTTTTGCCACCACTGCCTGTCCTGCTTAGCAACCGACTGGTCCTAGGCCCACAGTGGGCACTCTCCAACGGTCTGAGGGACAGTGAACTGGCCCCCTGTTTTAAAAGTTTGAGGACCCCTGATTTAGAGTTTTCCATAATTTGGGTCCAACTGTATTTCCAGTCTTGTCTTCCCTCATGTATCAAGTAATTCACAGACCTTTAAAACTTTCTTCTGCCAGGAAGTTTATTCCTTCCCATCTTTTGCTGTTGAAATCTTGATCCATGTTGTTATATGATATTAATATGGCCCCTTTTTAGGAAATTTGGCAATATGTATCAGGACCCTTAAAGTGTTCTACTTTTTAACTCAGTAATTCTACCTCTCGAAATCCAACTGAAAGAAATAAATGGAGAATCTGTTAAAGAGTTATTGTGTTTGAAAATTAAAACTTAGGAAAATATAACCATTGCAGTTTTATTTATAATAGAAAAACATTTTTAATGGCCATGCAATAAGAAAATATTATGGAATGCTCTGAAGTCATTTAAAACTGAAGCTTTGCAGTGTACATCTTAGACTGTTAAGCTGAAAGAAACATGTATATAACTATACATGATATAGTACAAATTTTAGATTATGATATAGCTAGATATATAGAAAATAGATCAAATGTTAATAATATTTATTGTTTGGGTAGATTATGATTGAATTTTTCTTTATCTGTTTTTTATTTTCTAAATTTTCTGTAAGATCATGTATTGTTTTTATAATTAGAAAATTTTTCTGTTTTCTTGTCTAGGATTATAGTTTCCTTGTGAAATCTTTCTTGTGATTTGAATTCTCATAGCACTTTTTGGCATCCAGGCAAGATAGTGTTCACGTTCTATTTTATGTTTTGCTTATTTGCTTGTTTTATTCCCTTATCTGAGGATAGCAAATAACTGGCATGGTTGTTTACAACCTCTTACTCCTTCCATGCTGTTAATGATGGTCTGTAATATCCCTGGGGCTAATAAAGCAATAATTAATGAGCAGTGTCTATAATGGATTTATGGGGCAGCAAGTCAGACCAGGCAGATATGTCACAATTTGCTATCATTTTTAAATAGAATGTAAGTTCCTTAAAGGCTAGGGATAATAATTGTCTCATGTTTATATTTTCATATTATATTTTAATGCCTCCTTGTATAATAGTGGATGCTCAATAATATTTATTGAATTGAAAAGCAGTAAAATATTCTGTAGTGACATCATGAATTATGCAGTATTGGAATTTTTTCTTTTTTTTTCTAAAATTCTAATGTTGAAAATAATTCTAGTGCCCTATCTTATCAGAAACCAAATTGAATTCTATGGAATAAAAACATAAAGCAAGATAATATTGGAGAATAGTATAGAGTTGTTAAGTGCTGAATTTAAGTTTAGGAGAAAGCCAAGAGGTATCAGAGAGAATAAAGGTGTGATAGTGGCAGTCATATTTTTAACAGTCATCTCAGAATGGGGAGTAGAAAATGAAAGATGGGCTCTGGGAAAAAAACAGCATATCATTAGGCAATCCTTTTCTTTTTGGAGAATAGGGTTGTTGGGTATTCAAAATAAGATTTAAAATAAATAGAACTATTACTCTAGTACCCAATGTTTTTCACCCCTTCTGATATATTCTGAACTTTTTGAGGAGCACTATGAGATTTGTTTCTTTGTTAATTTGTTTAAATGCATATCCCCAAGGAGGGCAGGGGCTGCTGGGTTAGCTTGCTTGATCTCAGCACTGGTCACATAAGTGTGTTTACTTTGAGAAAATTCAGGAAGCTATGCTTTGGAACTTTTCTGTACACATCTGATACTTCAATAAAATTTACCAAAACCAAATACCACTTCTGTGAATTTACACATACACAGAATTCTGTCACCTGTTTATTCTGCAAAGCAAAATTTTTATTTTTCCTCTTGGAGTTTCTTCATTTTCATTTTAAAATAGATCATTTTGTTTCTATCCCTAGTCAGCATTTTTACTTTTCTTTCTTGCATACTGGTTAATAAGTTAGCTGTCTTCAATTCCTGTTGTATGTGTGCTTAGCTCCACACCAGTCTATTTTGTTTCCTTTCTTGTTTTTCCCCACCTCTGTCTCCCTGAATTAGTTATAACCTGTAATTTAGCATATATTTTAAAGAATATTTAGTAATTTTAAAGTAGTTTATATTACTGTTACTAGTTTTAAAAGTAGGTGAGCTTATTTTAAATAGATTTTTATGACAGTTTGTCCTCAATTCTATTTCCTACTTAGAAAGCTATAAATTGTTGTGGCTAGACCTCCACTGATTTTCCTTCCTTTTTAAGAATTTGCTCCTAGAAGAGCAAATTGTTTTCCTACTCACAGTGTAAAACAATTGTAAGATCCTTTGTAAAGGAGAGTCCATAAGCTTCCATTGTTCTTTTTGATGAGAACATTACATTTAATCACATGACCTGAAAACCTTATTTTACTTCCTGTTTATGTAACTCTATATTCTGTTTGACAGCATGATTCTGGAACAGAGTGCACACCAGGAGAATCTAAGAATTTAGGACAAAAAGAAAATGGCAATTACATCATGTATGCAAGAGCAACATCTGGGGACAAACTTAACAACAATAAATTTTCACTCTGTAGTATTAGAAATATAAGCCAAGTTCTTGAGAAGAAGAGAAACAACTGTTTTGTTGGTATGTATCTTTTCCCAACATTTTGTTATAAACATTTTCAAACATTCAGAAAAGTTGAAAGAATTATACAGTAAGCACCCATATACCCATCACCTATATTGTACAATTGTTAAAACTTTGCTGTATTTGCTTTATCACATATTTATTAATCTGTCCATCTTTCAATCTATATTTTTATTGCAATTTAATACATTAACTGTCACACTAGGAAAAAAATTTTTTTTCCTTGGGGCCGCAGTGTTTTATTATGAAAATAAAATTAAAACATTGAAAACAAAATGATCCTTTCTAATTTAATGAAAAATTGGTTATTTTTATTTGCTGCTTGTGAGTTATATGCTACTTGAAAAATAGTTCACACAGCTTCCAACGTAGGGACGTTTAAATTACATGTGCTTCACGAGGCCCCAGGCTCAAAACTGGTGTGAGTTAAATACAACTCACATGGCAATTAATGTATTAAAGTAAGTGGTGGCCATCAGTATGCTTCACTCCTAAACACTTTAGCCTGCCTATCATTAACTAGAGTTCAGTATTGTTTGGAGTTCTTTTTCTGTTTTCTACATAAGTAAAATGCACAAATTTTAAGTGTACGTTTGATGAGTTATTATTCTGTTTTGTTTTGTTTTGTTTGTTGAGATAGGATCTCACTCTGTTGCCCAGGCTAGAGTGCAGTGGTGTCACCATAGCTCACTGCAGCCTCCAATGCTTCCTAGGCTGAAACGATCCTCCTGCCTCAGCCTCCTGAGTAGCTGGGACTCTAGGCATGCTGGCTAATTTTTAAAAATATTTTGTAGAGATGAAATCTTGCAGTGTTGGTCAGGCTGGTCTCGAACTCCTGACCTCAGTAATCCTCCCACTTGGTCTCTGAAAGTCCTAGGATTATAGGCGTGAGCCACTGCGCCCAGCCCATTTGATGAGTTTTGACAAATGAATTTACCTATCAAGATACAGACCATTTCTGTCACCTCAGAAAGTTCTTCTATTCTCCTTCCCAATCAATCTCTGTTCCTAATACACCTCCGTAGGCAACCATTATCTGATTTATTTCACCATAGATTGGTTTTGCCTCCATATAAATGGAATGATATGGTTTGTACCCTTTCGTGGAAGGCTACTTTAACTCAGTATAATATTTTGAGGTTCATTATTAGTATTTTACTCTTTTTTATTTTTTATTTATTTATTTTTTTTGAGATAGAGTCTCACTTTGTTGCCCAGGCTATAGTGAGTGCCGTGGCGTCAGCCTAGCTCACAGCAACCTCAAACTCCTGGGCTCGAGCAGTCCTACTGCCTCAGCCTCACGAGTAGCTGGGACTTACAGGCATGCGCCACCATGCCCAGCTAATTTTTTTTTTCTATGTATATTAGTTGGCCAATTAATTTCTTTCTATTTATAGTAGAGACGGGGTCTCGCTCTTGCTCAGGCTAGTTTTGAACTCCTGACCTTGAGCAATCTGCCCGCCTCGGCCTCCCAGAGTGCTAGGGTTACAAGCGTGAACCACTGCACCCTGCCTCTTTTTATTGTTGAGTAGTATTAAGTTGCATGAATGTATCCCAGTTTGCTCATCTACTCTTCTGTTAATAAATACCTGGGCTTTTGGGTTTGGGCTAATGTTAATAAAGCTCCTATGAAATTATTTTTCTCTTATTGTATTAAAATATATATAACATAATATTTGTTATTTCAATCAATTCGAAGTATACAATTTTGTGGTATTAATTACATTCACAATGTTGTGCAACCATTATCACTATCCATTTCCAAACTGCTTTTCATCATCCAAAACAGAAATTCTATAACATTAAGTAATAACTTCACTCCCCTTCCCTCAGCCCCTGGTGACCTCCTCTCTCCTCCCATCTCCTCCCCTCCCCTCTTTTTTGACCTGCCATTTAGCATATCATAATAATCTACTTTCTGTCTTTGTGAATTAGCCTATTCTAGGCACCTCATGCAAATGGGATTATACAATGTTTGTTCTTTTGTGTTTGGCTTATTTCACTTAGCATAATATTCTCAAGGTTCGTCCATGTTGTAGCATGTATCAGAACTCCATTTTTTAAAATGTCTGAATAATATACAATTCTATACATAGATCACATTTTGTTTTTCTGTTCATCTGTTATACCTCTCTTGTGGCATTTAACATATTCAACCATGTGGCATCTAACATATTCTAAATATTCTACCTTGTATTATGTTTTTTTTGGTGTGTCCTTGTTTCTCAAGATTATAAATTACTTGAGGAAAAACACTGAGGACTATTCATCTTTGCACGTGAAGAGCTTCAAAGAGGGGTTAAACATGTGACAGCAAAGGGGAAAGAATGGAGGAAAATTTCCAGATGAACGTGGCTTTTTGTCTTTAATTAAAAATTTTATTGAGATAATTATAGATTCACATAGTTGTAAGAAGTAATAGATTCTCTGTATGTTTCACCCGGTTCCCCTCAATGGCAGTATCTTGCAAAATTATAGTAAAATATCACAATCGCGTTGTTGACATTCATACAATCCTTAGATCTTATTCCCCAGTTTTTCTTGTTCTCATTTCTTTGTGTGTGTACTTAGTACTATACAATTTTATTACATGGGTAGGTTTATGCATCCACCACCACGGTCAAGATTCAGAACAGTTTCATTAGCACAAGGATCCCTTACTGTTGCCCTTCCCTCTTATTGTTCCTTCCCTCACCCTACCAACCTGTTCTCCATTTCTAAAATTTTGTCACTTCAGAAATGTTATATAAATGAAACTATATAGTATATAACCTTTTGGGATTGCCTTTTTTTCCCTACTTGGCATAAATCTCTGGAGAGTCATCTAAATTGTTGCCTTTATCAATAGTTTGTTTTGTTTTATTTCTAAGTAGTATTCCATGGTATGTATATACAATCATTTGTTTAGCCAGTCACCTATTGAAGGACATCTGGGCTATTTACAGTGTTTAACTGTTATGAATAAAGCAGTTATAAATCTTCATCTACAGGTTTTTTTGTGTGAACACATTTTTTTATTTCTTTGGGATAACTGCCCCAAAATCCAGTTGGTGGACCTTATAACAATTGCTTGTTTTATTTTGTACAAAATCGCCAAGCTGTTTTCCAGGGTGGCTGTATTATTTTACATTCTTACCAGTATGTGAATGATCAGATTTTTCTGCATCTTCACCAGCATTTAATTTAATGTTTTCATGATTTTTTATATTAGCCTTTCTGATAGGTGTGTAGTAATATCTCATAATTTTAATTTGCGTTTCTCTGATGACTAATGATGTTGAACATCTTTTCATATGCTTATTTATTTGCCAGCTATATATTTTCTTTGATGAAATGTCTGTTCATTTTTTTGGCCATTTCTAAGGAGATTTTTTTTCTTTTGAGTTTTGAGAGTTTTTTTAATATAGTCTAGATACTAGTCATTTGTCAGATAATTGGTTTTCAAATATTTTCTCCCAGTCTGTAGCTTGTTTCTTTTCATCCTTTTATAGTTCTTTCTCAGAGAAAAAGTTTTAAATTTTGATGAGGTCCAATTGATCAATTTTTTCTTTCATTGATTGGCTTGTTCTTTTAAAGCCATTTTCTTTTAAAAGGGCAGATTGAAATTGCATTGATGTTATCATTTTTGTTATTATTATCACCATCACTGGCAGTTTTCCTAACACTTTTTTTTTTCCTAACACTCGTTAATGCAGAAGTGCTAGGTAGGTTCTTCATTTGTAAAGTGGGTTTTCACAATAAACTTTCTGATCGAAGTTGACTTTTAAAAACAAGCATATTGCTCTGTATGTATATATTATGGGAAAGAAATTTGTTTCTTAAATTATAACAAAATATTTATTATAATTTTTACATTTATGCAGTACCTTTACTGTATTTAAGCTGTTAGCATGTTAGCGTATAGCTAATTTGAAGTAATAATTGTGTATTAGATAAAAATGAACATGTAAATATTGCCTCAGGTTTTTCTGACTTTATCATTTTCTCTTTTCTCCTAAATTACATGTCAAATGAATTATAAAATTATTACCATACTTTTAAAAAATCATCATTTACTTAGTATATATGTACGCATGCAAGCTTCTAGTTTTAAAGAATAAAAGAGATTATTTAAAGTGAAACAGGGATGAAGCTTCAATAACTTTAAGATTTCCTTTAAAGGTTGATGTGGTTAAGGATAAGAATGAACTTTCTGAATATAAAGCCAGTGTTTCTAGAACATTTTTGATTCAAATATTCCTTATGTGGGGTTCCTGTGTTGGGGTGTGTTCCCCTCTACTTACTCATTTCTCAATTTAAAGCCTGTACTATGACCATTTTCCACATTGAGTAGAAATGAAAAAGCACCAGATTGTAGACCTAGGAGACCCTGGATTTAAGTCTGTGTTTTGCCCATACTGGGGTATATGTTCTCTAGCAAGTCACAAACTCCTTGGAAGTTAGTTTTCTTTTCTAGAAAATGAAAGCATTTGATTCTTATCATTCTCTGCAGGTGCTAAAGTTGTTTGATTTTATGATTTTACAAAGAGTAGCATTCTTATTTTAAATTCCATTGATAAAAGTCAAAGAACTGTAGAAGACAGGTGAAGAAATTTTCTAAAATTATTCACTGTGCTTAGACCAGACTGTCTAATAACCATAATCAATCAGAATTTGGCCTGATATGGTTAGGCTGTATGGGAATACAAAAGATTCAGATAATACATGTTTCTTCTCTTTAGAAGCTTGGTCTAGCTAAAGAGCAAAATTAATGTATATTTTTAAAGAATTACTTATTAATTGCATTACAATGTGGGGCATTCCATAGAACAAAATCTCACCCAACTTCTTTAACAAATAAATGGTGTAAAAATAAAAAGAGGAGGAAGAATCTGTTATACATTAAAAGAACTTAAAAGACACGACAACCAAAAGCTTATCTCCAGTGAGATTGGCCTTTATCAAACAGTCCCAAGACAATAAATGTTGGCGTGGATATGGAGAGATAGGAACATTCATACACTGCTGGTGGGTGGTGGGACAGCCAACTAGTACAACCTTGTGGAAAGTAATATGGAGAAACCTCAAAAAGCTATAAGTAGAACTACCATTTGATACAGCAATCCCATTACCGGGCATCTACCCAAAAGAATAAAAGACATTCTATAAAAAAGACATCTGCACTAGAATGTTTATAGCAGCATAATTCATAATTGCAAAGATGTGGAAACAACCCAAGGGCCCATCAATACATGAGTGGATTAACAAAATGTGTGTGCATGTTGCACATACACACACACACTCACATACACACACACACATATACACACACTGTGGAGTTCTACTCAGCCACAAAAAATGATGGTGATATAGTACCTGTTGTATTATCCTGGATAGAGCTGAAGCCCATTCTACTAAGTGAAGTATCACAAGAATGGGAAGATAAGCACCACATGTACTCACCATCAAATTGGTATTAACTGATGAACACTTACGTGTGCATATAGTAGAAACATTCATTGGGTGTTGAGCAAGTGGGAGGGGACAGAGGGGATGAGTATACACCTAATGGGTACAGTGTGTACCATCTGGGGGATGGACACACTTGAAGCTTTGACTCAGGTGAAGCAAAGGCAATATTTAACCTAAACATTTGTACCCCTGTAATATGCTGAAATAAAAAAAATTTAAAAAAGAAAGCAACCATGACAGGAGGGGTTGCAATCAGGGGAACCTTGTTTGGAACTTGATTCAGACCAACCAATTATAGAGAGACAGTTGAGGAAAATTGAATATGGATTGGCTTAGATGCTGTTAATCATATTGTTAATTTTGTTCGATGTGATAATTCTTTGTTCGATTATTATGGTTAGGTTTAAAAAAGATAAAACATCTTATCTCTTAGAGGTAAACTCTAAATTATTTACAGGAGCAATAGTAGGTGAAGTTGTTTTAAAATACTTAACAAAAAAATTAGTTGTGGGGGTAAATGAAGCAAGAACAACATGTTTTCCATAGTCCATAGTTGTTAAAACTAAGTGATTGGTATGTGGGAGTTCATTGTGCTGCTGCTTTTATTATTTTTATGTGTATTTGTAATTGTAAAAAATTAATTTTTTTCCTGATTGATGATGTACTAACTTAATTTGTATTTGTATGATATAAATAGTGCAGTTAGGCTCAGTGTGGCATGGCCTAGATAGCAAGTTACCACTAGTTACCACTTCTAGAATAGACCATCAGGTTAAATCTCCTCACTCTACAAGTCAAGGGCCCCAAAAGGGGAGTGACTTGTGCAAGGTCACATTGCTAGTTAGTAACAGAGCCCCTGTTAGAATTAGGTCTCATGATTTCCAGATTCCTAGTTTGTTCTGTTTCTTTTATTCATCAAAGATTTCCTTTATCCCTTTGTTTTGAATCTCTAAAGAGTTTGTGAATTTTAAATAAATTAATGTATGCATATCATGCTTACCTTATCTTGTTTACTTTCCTCAGAATCTGGCCAACCTATATGTGGAAATGGAATGGTAGAACAAGGTGAACAGTGTGATTGTGGCTATAGTGACCAGTGTAAAGATGAGTGTTGCTTTGATGCAAACCAACCAGAGGGGAAAAAATGTAAACTGAAACCTGGAAAAGAGTGCAGGTACCTTGCTAATTCCTCCCCACTTTGCCCACTTTTTAATGAAATTATTTGTTGAGTTCTTTGAGTTCCTTGTGTATTCTGGATATTAGTCCCTCATCAGATAAATAATTTGCAGATATTTTCTCCCATTCTACAGGTTGTTTCTTCGCACTGTTGATTGTTGCCTTTGCTATAGGGAAGCTTAATCCCATTTCCTTATTTTTGCTGTTTGTGTGTGTGCTTTTGAGGTCTTACCTAAAACATCTTTGCCCAAATCAATGTCCTGATGTATTTCCCCAATGTTTTCTTCTAATGGTTTCATAGTTTGAGGCCTTACATTTAAGTCACATTTTGATTTGATTTTTGTATATGGTAAGAGATAGGGATCTAGTTTCATTTTTCTGCATATGGATATCTAGTCCCAGCAGCATTTATTAAAGAGATGGTCCTTTCTCCAGTGAGTGTTCTTGGTGCCTTTTAAAAAAACCAGTTGGCTGTAAATATGTAGATTTGTTGTGGGTTTTCTGTTTCATTGTTCTATGTGTCTGTTTTATAACAATACCATCCTGTTTTTGTTACTGTGGTTTTATGTAGTACGTTTTAAAGTCAGGTAGTGTGATGCCTCCAGCTTTGTTCTTTTTCTCAGGATTGCTTTGGCTTTTCAGGGAGGGTGTTCTGTGGTTTCATTTGAATTTTAGAATTTTTTTTTTCTATTTCTGTGAAGAATGTCATTGTTATTTTGTTAGAGATTGCCTTGAAGCTGTAGATTGCTTTTGGTAGTATGGTCATTTTCAAAATATTAATTCTTCCAATACATGAACATGGGATGTCTTTTAATTTTTTGTGACCTCTTCAGTTTCTTTCATCAGTGTTTAATAGTTTTCGTTGTAGAGATCTTTCACCCCCTTGATTAAACTTATTCTTAGGTTTTTCATTAATTTTTTTTGTAGCTATTGTAAATGGGTTGCTTTTTAAATTTTTTTCTGCTAGTTTGTTGTGCATATAAATGCCACTGCTTTTTGTATGTTAGTTTTGCAGCTTTATTGAATTCATTTATCAGTTCTAAGAGGTTTTTGGTGGAGCTTTTAGGGTTTTCTATATATAAGATCATGTTGTCTGCAAACAGGGACACTTTGACTTCTGTCTTTCCAGTTTGGATGCCCTTTATTTCATTCTCTTGCCTAATTGCTCTGGCTAGTACTTCAATTACTATGTTGACTCAGAGTAGTGAGAAAGGGCATTCTTGTTTTGTTCTAGTTCTTACAGGAAAGGCTTCCAGCTTTTTCCTGGTCAGTATAATGTTAGCTGTGGGTTTGTCATATATAGTCTTTATTGTGTTGAGGTATGTTCCTTCTATACCTAGGTTTCTGAAGGTTTTTATCATGAAGTGATGTTGAATTTTTTGAAAGGCTTTTTTGTGTGTGTCTGTTGAGATGATCTTATGAATTTTGTACTTTATTCTGTTAATGTGATGTATTACATTTATTGGTTTGTGTGTGTTAAAACTTGTATCCCTGGGACAAATCCCACTTGATCATGGTGAATGATCTTTTTAATGTGCTACTGGATTTGATTTGCTAGTGTGGTTTTCTTTTATTGTTATGTCCTTGCCTGATTTTGGTATCAGGATAATGCTGGCCTTGTGGAATGAGTTTGGAAGAATTCCCTCCTCTTCAATTTCCTGGAAGAGATGAATTGATATTAGTTCTTCTTTAAATGTTTGTTGAAATTCAGCAGTGAAGCCATCAGGTTCTAGGATTTTCTTTGTTTGGAGACTTAATTACTGTTTCAATCTCATTACTTGTAATTGGTCTGTTCAAGTTTTCTATTTATTCTTGGTTTAATCTTGATAAGTTGTTTGTGTCCAGGAATTTATCCATGTCTGTTAGGTTTTCCAGTTTGTTGACATATAGTTGTTCGTAGTAGTATTTAATGATCCACTGTAGTTCTGGTATGAGTTATAATGTCTCCTTTTCTTTGGGTTTTTTTTTTTTTGAGACAGAGTCTTGCTCTGTTGCCTGGGCTAGAGTGCCATGATGTCAGCCTAGCTCACAGCAACCTCAAACTTCTGGGCTCAAGTGATCCTACTGCCTCAGCCTCCCAAGTAGCTGGGACTATAGGCATGTGCCACCATTCCCGGCTAATTTTTTCTGTATATTTTTAGTTGTCCAGCTAATTTCTATTTTTAGTAGAGACGGAGTCTCATTCTTGCTCAGACTAGTCTTGAACTCCTGGGCTCAAATGATCCACCTGCTTCGGATTCCCAGAGTGCTAGGATTACAGGTGTGAGCCACCATGCCAGGCCTCCTTTTTTGTTTCTGATTTTATTTGGGTATTTTTTTCTTATTTAGTTAGCTGGTAGTTTGTAAATTTTATCTTTTCAAAAAACCAACTTTTTGTTTCATTGATCCTTTATAATTTTTTTTAGTCTGAATTTCATTTATTTTTGCTCTGATCTTTTTTTATTTCTTCCCTTCTACTAATTTTGGGGTTTGATTTGTTCTTGCTTTTCTAGTTCATTTAGAGACATTGTTAGGTTGTTATTGTGTGCTTTTTTTGATGTAGACATTTATTGCTATAAACTTCCCTCTTAATACTGCCTTTTCTGTATCCCATAGGTTTTGGTATGTTGTGTTTCTATTTTCATATATTACGAGTAGTTTTAAAATGTCCTTCTTAATTTCTTCATTGATCCATTGGTTGTACAGAGGTATATTGTTTCATTTCTGTATATTCGTACAGTTTTGAAAATTTCCCTGGTTTTTGATTTCTAGTTTTATTCCAATGTAGTCAGAGAAGATACTTGGTATGATTTTAATTCTTTTAAATTTGTTGAAAGTTGTTTGTCTCTCCCTTTAGATCTAGTAATATTTGCGTGATAACTCTGGGTACATATAGATTTAGTAGTATTATATACTCTTGCTGAATAGATCCCTTTATCATTATAAAATGACCTTCTTTAGTCTCTTCAGTTTTTTACTGAAAGTCTACTTTATCTTATGTAAGTGTAGCTATTCCTGCTTGCTTTTGGTTTCTGTTTGTGTGGAATATCTTTCTCCATTCATTTACTTTAGTCTACATGTGTCTTTACAGGTAAAGTGAATTTCTTGTAGGCAGCATATAGTTTCATCATCTTTTTTTTTTTTTTTCCCAGTTGTCTACTGAGTGGAATGATCATATATCTTTTCAATCCATTCAGTCATTCTATATCTTGGGGATATAGTGGTGAGTTTAATTGGCTTACATATATGGTTATTGATAGACGAGGCCTAACTTTTGTCATTTTGTTAATTGTTTTCTTACTGTTTTGTATATGCTTTGTTCCTTTAGCTTATTGTTTATCATTGTGATTTGGTAGTTTACTATAGTAGTAACATTTGACTCCTTTCATTTTCTCATTTGTATATCTGCCCTACCAGTTTGCTTTATACTTCTGTGTGTTTTCATGATGATGATTATTATCTTTTTGCTTCCAAATGCTGGACCCCTTTGCACATTTCTTGTAGGGCCAGTCTAGTGGTGACAAATTCCCTCAGTTTTTGCTTGTGGGACATACTTTATTTCTTCCTCATTTCTGAAGGATAGTTTTGCTAGGTATAGTATTCTTGGTTGGCAATTTTTTATTTGTTTCAGTATTTTGAATATAATATCCCATTCTCTCCTGGCATATAAGGTTTCTGCTAAGAAATTTGTTGGTCTAATGGCTATCCTCTTATATGTGACTTGATACTTTTCTCTGGCTGCCTTTAGAATTCTATTTGTCCTTAACTTTTGACAGTTTGACTGTAATGTACCTCGGGAAGACCTTTTTGGGTTGAATATATTTGGGTATCTTTGAGCTTTCTGGATCTGAATGTTTATATCTCTCCCCTGACTTGGGAAGTTTCAGTTATTTCATTAAATAGGTTTTCTTTGCCTGTTTTCATCTCTTTTTCTTCTGGAACTTATATAATATGAAAATTTGTTCATTTAATGGTATCCCGTAAGTCTTGTAGCCTTTCTCCACTCTTTTTCATTCTTTTTTTTCCCTTTAACTAAGTATTTTCAGATGACCTATCTTCAAGTTCAGAGATTCTTTCTTCTGCTTGATCAAGTCTGCTATTAAAGCTCTTTAATTGTATTTTTTTATTTCATTTACTGAATTCTTAAGCTATAGGATTTCTGTTGAATTCTTTTTAAAATTTCTCATTCATACCATGAATTGTTTTTCTGATTTTGTTAAATTGTCTATCTGTATTGTCTTGTATCACATCAAGTTTCCTTAAGATCATTATTTTGAATTCATTTTTCAGCAATTCACTGATTTCCTTTTTTATTGGTATCTTTTAATATGGAGTTACTGTGTTCCTTTGGTGGTCATATTAACTTGCCTTTTCGTGTTTCTTGTGTCTTTGCACTGATGTTTGTGCATCTTGTAGAACAGTCGCCTCTTCCAAACTTTCTAGAGTGGCTTTCATAGAGGAAGACTTTCACCTGCAGTTTGGTCTTAGTGTGCTGGTTGGGAAGGAAGTGGTTACTGTTTCCAGGTAGGTGCAGTGGTATAGTCTCTGTGCAGCTTATTCAGCTGTGTTCAATGTCAACAATAACTGTGGGCACCTCAGTGGCTTACACTCTAGAAGTTGTGGTAGTGACAGCAGTGGTGTAGGTTGTTAATGGCCTTGGTGGTAAGGGCTTTGGGGGCCCTTCTATTTTCATTTTCCCCACAATGGTGAGACTTAGCCACGGAGATTCCTCTTGGTATCAGATCTGACACAGCCTAAAGCACCTGCCTTAGTGCTGGGTTCCAGGTACAGGTGCTTGGAGTAACTGTGGGGCTAGAGTCTTAGGCTCAGTGCCTTGTAATTCTGTTACATCACCTGGTCTTGCTCTCTGGGGCAGGGTTATGTTGTAGGTTGCCCATAGTGTCAGGATCTGTGGCTCTGTAGCATCCTCCAGCACCTTGGGCCCAGGGGACCAGGTTGTAGCTGTGGGAGTGAGGGCACAGCCCTGGTCTGGCTCCAAGGAAGAAGAGGTGCTCCAAAGATTTGAGCTGGGACAGTGTGTGGCTGTAATTCAGGAGCCTTAGCCAAAAGGGCTCAATGGCAAGTTGGGTTCCTTGGGATGAGGAAGCATGTAGTGGTAAGTCTAGACCTTGGGATGGTGGGGTTCGGCAATATCCTAGACTCTATGAGGGCAAGTGTAGCAGTAACAAGTACCCTGGAAAGGCTGAGCACAGCTGTCATGTGGGCCCTGGGGGACATCAATAACTTTATTCTCCTGGATGAGGAGTGTTTTGGTGTTTCAGCCGCTCAGACTCCAAGAGGCTAGTCTAGCTTCAGGGAAGTGGAGTGCTAGAGTTGTAGGGCATGGTGTCTTAGCTCAGCCATTGCTCTAGGATGTGGGTTAGTACATCAGCTCAGCCTTGAAATGCACAACTGCTCAGCTCTGCCAAGGTACTATTTCTCCCAGATGCAGGGTTCTGCCAAAGCACTATATCTTCAGAAGGCAGTGTGCAGTTTCAGGTCAGGCCCCTAGGGGCAGGGCACAGCTGTGGCTGAAAGAGGTAAATGGAGCTGTTCTGCCAAAACACCCTCCTTAGGAGGGAGGGCACATCTTCAGCTCCTAGAGAGAGTAAGGGGAAGGGTAGGTTGAATTGCTTGGCCCCACAGGAAAGGTTACGACTTTTGCTCTCAGCTTAGCTTTTGGGATGTCAAGCCGTGGGGTGGCAGTTTAGCCTGAGTACTGAAGGGGTGCTGTGGCTACTCGCCTTGAGGACAAGGCACACTTCAGCATTAGTTCCAGTTCAAGGATTGCATAGCACAATAGTCATGTGAGCCACAGAGTGTGGGGCACAGTGTTGGCTCTTTCTTTGGGGGGAGCATAGTTGCGTGGCATCTAGGCAGCCTCCCTCAGCTGGGCTCAGTGCATGTGAGGACTATAGAGGACCCCAGTAGTGAGGACTGTAGGTGTTGGTGGGGGCTGCTGGGATCCTCTTTCCTACCTTTTCCCCATAGGAGCAAGTTCCTGATGGTTCCCAGCTGATCCTGACTGGGGGTTGGGGTGGTTAGAGTCCTGGTGTTTCCTTCTATTCTCTATGTGGCTGTCCTGAATGTCCGTGCTCACAAGGGTTTCTACTAACTCCTTTGATGTGCTCCAGTGAGCTCCTTTAGTTATTTTCATCAAAATATAGTTATTTATTTATTGTTTTGGCTGTCTTTGTGAAAGGGAAGAGTGCTAGGGGCTTCTAGTTTGCCATCTTGCTGACATCACCTCTTATTCCAATATTTGAAGTTGTATACCAGTAATAATACTTATTATTTAAAAGATGAGACTCACAATTTATAAATTAGGACCATATCTAATAATTTGGATCTAATCTGCTTTAGCATCTAATAGTATATAGAAAATACCTAGTGATTTACTTTTTAAAATTACTTATTGTTTCTTCTAGTCCAAGTCAAGGTCCTTGTTGTACAGCACAGTGTGCATTCAAGTCAAAGTTTGAAAAGTGTCGGGATGATTCAGACTGTGCAAGAGAAGGAATATGTAATGGCGGCACAGCTCTCTGTCCAGCATCTGATCCTAAACCAAACTTCACAGACTGTAATAGACATACACAAGTGTGCATTAATGGGGTAAGCATTTGATTTTTTATGTTTTTTTTTAATTTAATTTTAGGAAATCTATTTTTCAGGATAATTACTGACACTTGAAGCTACATAGTTAAAGTAATTAATAAATAAGTAATATTACTGTCTATTCCCCACAAAGCCATGAATGTATTAGATAGCATTCAATTAGCTACTGACTTGTATTTCATCTTTCCAACTACATTTCATTGATATTCTCTAGAGAAAACATAGTTGTGTGGTTAGGCATGTGACTTTGTCTATACTGCTTTTAAGTTTTATAAATTAATATTTCCATAGCCTAAATAAAATAACTTTTCTGGTCATTTGCTCTGAATGTGAAGCCTTTAAAACTTTCATGACTGAACAGCACTTTCTTCCACATGAAGAACATTTAAGTTTTCTGTTCTTACAGAAGAGCCACAATAACTAACATAAATTTATGCTCATCTAATCTCTGTGCTTTTGTTTTAGTGTTTAAGTTGTCATTGCTGTATAAGATTTACTATCTTACTTGCATTTACACTTTTTCAAATGTGTTTTTATGATTCCAGTTCTGATACTTGTCTGTGTTTGTTTTTCATGTATTTCCACGTAATTATTCTGACATTGGAAGCTTATATCTGCCTGGCTATTACTATGGACAATAGGTTAGACTGTACAGGGATTAAATAATTTGTCTTTTATTTTTCTTCCAGCAATGTGCAGGTTCTATCTGTGAGAAATACGGCTTGGAGGAGTGTACCTGTGCCAGTTCTGATGGCAAAGATGATAAGGAATTATGCCATGTCTGCTGTATGAAGAAAAGTAAGGCATTTAAAATATGACAGTATAAAATCTGCTTCAAAAACCATTATTTTCTCTAGATTTTAAGTGTTAAATTTTGACATACAGTTTGGACAGATAGTTTCCAGGTAAATCTATCCTCTTGTGTCTCTAGCATTATGGCCCTATAGTATTTTTAAAATGATAAAACTAGACACAACATTGCCAGCTTTATGGCAGTAATTTATATTAACACTGTTAGAAGGTTTTAAAGCCATTATAGGCAGTAAATCAAGACTTGCTGGTTGTTTGTTTATATTGTAACATTTAAAATGAATTACTAATGGCATTATCCAGCATAAGTAATGTAGGTCTGTATAGCATGTCATGGTAATGATTTTAGGCAGTTTTTTTCCCCCCTTTGTCTTTCCCCAACTGGCCCATTAGGAAATCTGATCTTCAACTTATATTGGCACTTCTTTTCCAGTGGAGCCATCGACTTGTGCCAGTACAGGGTCTGTGCAATGGAGCAAGCACTTCAGTGGTCGAACCATCACCCTGCAACCTGGATCCCCTTGCAATGATTTTAGAGGATACTGCGATGTTTTCATGCGGTGCAGATTAGTAGATGCTGATGGTCCTCTAGCGAGGCTTAAAAAAGCAATTTTTAGTCCAGAGCTCTATGAAAACATTGCCGAATGGATTGTGGTAAGTATGGTTTTTATTTATAAAGAAATTTTAACTTAAAATGGTTTGATCTTAATTTTACTTGGCCAGAAGTCACCAATGTTGTGAGTAAAATCACTTCTTTCCTGTTTATACTGGAATTACTTTATCTGAAGATTTTTAAAGTGCAAATATTCTTGGTTAATAGCCTTCTGAAGTGATTAAAATCTCCACATGTGTATTGTTCATAGGTTGGTTAGTAGGGGATGGGAGTCATTCTGTTTTACTCTCTTCGTTGGTCCATGTCCTGGATGGGTGGCTTGCTCTTTTGGTCCATATAATTAGGGACATAGTCATGGGACTTTTTCCTCAAGTTGTGTTGGAAAACCCTGCTTACTTTTTATACTTCTCTCTGCTCTCAGTATGACAGATAGCCAGTTGCAGGTTCTACTTTGCTAAACAGGAGAAATGAAAAAGAGTGATTTTGTAAAGTTTTTTCCTGATCTTGCAATATGATTTCTGGGTCTTCGTCTTGTCTGTGATAGGAAATGTTGAACACAGTTAAGATCAGATACAGAGCCATTTGTAGATCTGTTAATGACTGTGAATATTGATCCAGTATTAATCTACTTAACTGTATTATTATTATTATTATTATTTTTGAGACAGAGTCTTGCTTTGTTTCCCAGGCTAGAGTGAGTGCTGTGGCGGCAGCCTAGCTCACAGCAACCTCAGTCTCCTGGGCTCAAGCAATCCTGCTGCCTCAGCCTCCTGAGTAGCTGGGACTACAGGCATGCGCCACCATGCCCGGCTAATTTTTTTTTTTTTAATATATATATTAGTTGGCCAATTAATTTCTATTTATAGTAGAGATGGGGTTTCACTCTTGCTCAGTCTGGTTTTGAACTCCTGACCTTGAGCAATCTACCCGCCTTGGCCTCCCAGAGTGCCCAGCCTAACTGTATTATTTTTAAGCCCACATTTCTCCAAGTTGCACAAACATTGAATTATCTGAACTTTTCTTAAAATATTGCTGAGAATAACTATCTCAACTCACTTACATGTTCATACTTTCTAAGTGATTGCATTAAAATATCTGCAGGAAACTTGCAAGTAATGTATTAATCTTTGAAAGTGTATTAATATTTGAGAATGTGTTATACCTGAACTGAATATATAGTTTGCTTTGGAAATTGACTTAGAACTCAGATCTCCCCCAAACCCCTTTCCCAAAGTATTCTTTGTGTTTGTATGGGTGTGTTCAGGACTAAGGTTGCTTTAAAAGTACAAAAGGCGTTGTCTGTGTTGTATGTCAGCCCTTTTTGGCACTCTTCTAATAACATTACACAGTAAAAATTTTGTAGCTGCCTCCAGCATTAAAATGTTTGTTGTCCGTAGGAAGGATAATATGTTATGTGTTAGAATATGTGATTTTTAGATATGTAATGACCATGTAGTAGGAGGAGCATTGAAATTGGATTTAGGAAAGGAGACCTAGGTTTGAAACCAAATAATTGGGCAGTTGACTTAACTTAGATCTCCTTAAAACATGTTGCTCATTTTTATATTCCTGTGTTTGTTACATAATAGGCGTTTAGTGAATATCTGTTAAGCCAAAGGTCCCATCTGGCACTATGGTGTAGTGGAAACAGCGTAGGCTTGAGAATCATGTAAGGATTCATATCATCTTTCTGGCATTTATCAATTTTGTGACTTCAGGCAACTTACTTACCTTTCTTTGTCCTTTACTTCCCTGTTTTCAACTCAGATCCAGTTCTTTTTTCTTTTTTTCCCTGATTCTCTCTAATAATAAGGTGAAATTTGATGTACTTGTCTACTATAGTGGAAAATGTATACAGAAAAAGAAATCTGTTAATGAGGATCCAGAGTTATGTACTCATGAGTATATATTGTGCTAGATGTTTTAGGTTTTCTAGGCACTAAATCATATCATCCGAACATAATATTTTTTCCCTTTTCTCCATTATCTCCAGTTTTGACTCATTGACTTACAGGCAGTTCCTGGGTTACAGACAACTTGACTTACAAATGGGCTCCCAAGGCTCCCCATAAGGATAATTTATAATTAAATTAATAATTCAGGAACTAGTTTCCTCCATACATGTAAATAAACCCGCATGGCATAAGTGGTTCATTGGCACAGCATCATTTGGCTAGCAGTTTGTCTCATTGTTTATATGGTTGCTTACAGACAGCCTCACTTTCATCTTAACTTTTTTATTCAATTTTGTTTACCCTTATGACCATGCCTCCAAAGTGAATGTCCATTGTAAGTCCAGGTGAGCCTATGATGAAGAGAAAGGTGATTACAATGGAAACTAAAGTAGAAATAATTGTTTGGAGAAAGACTGGATGCCATCATTCTTTGGGACAGCATTAGGCTACTGGCCTGTTGGAACAGTTATAAAGGATGAAGTGAGAATAATGGAATGTGTAATAGACAGTGCTCCAGTGAAAGCACAATTATTATTACACTCAACAGCATAATAGATTAATTATTGAAATGGAAAGGTTATTATTGATTTGATTAGAAGGTCAAAATAAGGTTAACATTCCTATTAGCCTAGACTTGATGCAATGTTAGTTAAGTGTGGACCTTAAGTATTCTTTTTTGATATTTCATCTATGTTCTGTCTAACCTTTTTATATTAGTTTTTATGTTCTGTTTGTTCGAATTAAATGAAAGAGCACAATATTTTCTGTAACTTATTATAGTACAGGGGTAGTATTATTACTGTATTACATTGTATTATTACCACATATGAGCCATTATAGAATTGTTATTATTATTATTATTGCTGATATGCACTGTTCATCAGGGGTCCGAGTTATACACAAATCTGACCTGAGGATGTTCTTAGGAATGTATTTCATTCCTAACCTGGGGACTGCTTGTATTTAAAATTTCAAAAGCTCATTTATTTTCACTTTAAAAATATTTAAGAGACATGATCCTATAAGTATATTTTTAGAACTTTTTCATATTTTAGATTTGAAGATTAACACTTCTTACAGTGAATTAGCAATATGAATTCTTCTCTTGTGCTGTGGAACTGATTAATCAGGCACTTTTGGGTTGATAGAAGTTTGCCTTAGGAATAGCACATGCTTTTATTTTATATCAGTGTTGATATTCATATGGCACTCTTTGGAATAGCATGGCCTGTATGCCTGAGGAGTACCAGCAGGCCATTGCTGCATTTTGGGGCATTAACCAGGCCAACCAGTAAGATAACAGACACCCAGTTCCTTGTAAGTTCCTTGTCTCATTTGATTATTAATGTTCAGAGTTTACTTGCATAAAAATAACAGTTTATTTTTTTACATCAATAGTTTGTGATTTGGCCTTTCATCGTGTTAGGGAAGTGTCCTTCCAGTTAGTAATACAGATTATTAGGATGCTTTGGGATAAGAAGCAGTGAAAGAGGTGAGGAGTTAGTTTCACTGACTTCTTTCCAATGGTATCTGGTGCTCTTTGTCTCTTTTCTATGGTACACTGGCAACTTTTCTCCTCATGCAAAGTAGAGTAGGAAGAACCTTGACAGTGCAGTACTTCAGGGCATGGGTTTTTGACTGCTGCTGGTGCCATGGAAATTATACTTTCTTTTTTGTGAAGAGTTGTTTTTGATAGCCATGCTTTGATTTTTCAGAATATATTCACTATATTTGCGGAGTGCCTACTACATATCTGGCTGGGAGATAATGATAAACATTTAGATTTGTCAAGGAGTCATCTAGTTCTTAGATGAGAGCATTCACCATTGAATCTGTTGAGAACTTGTATCCTTATTTTCTTTTCTTTAATTGGGGGTTAAGGGCATTAGTAATTCTTTTCTACTTTCTTCCATGGTTTATGCGTTCTGATTTTCTGTATCTTTTATGTTGTATTTGACATTGTAGAAAACCATCTTTTACCTTTATCTTTTTCAGATTTATACTTGCGTTTCCCTCTGTCCTTTTAAATTATTGCCTGCTATTTTGTGGGGTTTTTTCTTTTTAATTTGTTCAGATTTATTTGGAGTTTGTATTTTTATTTTTTTTATCAAGAATCAACATTTTCTAATGTTTGAATTAGTTTTTGCTGTCATATTTTGTTCTAATTTTATGAATCTAAGTATTAAGTATCTGGTATTCTTTATGAATGAAAGATTTAGAGCACTGACTCCCCAGTGCTTAATAGAACACTAGTTCCATGAAATCCTCTAGGGGTTTGGTGGTCAAATGAATCTGGAAAACACTGTACTGTAGTCGTCCCGTTAGAGATTTGTGAGAAAATTGTGAGAAGACGTACAATACATAAACCTTTTAAATTTCTTTTTTCAAATTTACCAAATCCCAGAAACCTTAATTTATGTAAAGCTTACGAAACCCTGAATACCCTTAGAAGTCATTTGGGGAAACATTGATTAATAGCAGTGGGTCTCCATCCTAGTTGTACAGAAGAATCACCCTAGGGTTTAGCCCAGTTAAATCAGAATCTCTTGGCATTGGGCTTAAGTATCCGGGTCTTTTAAAACTCTCCAGCTAGTTTTGATGAAGAGCCAGGGTTGAGAACCACTCATCTAGAAGAGGGGTTGGCAAATTGTGGCCCATGGGCCAAATCTAACACCCTGCCTATTTTCATATTACTCACAAGTTTTAATGTTTTTTCAACCATTTACATTTTTAAATGGTTGAAAAAATTTTTAATTATCAAAATAGCATTCTTTAAGAAATTATATGAAATTCAAATTTCAGTGTCCATAAATAGCATTTTAATGGAACATGGTCACATCCATTTGTTTACACGTTGTCCGTGGCTACTTTTGCACTTCGAGTAGTTGCAACGGTGACTGCATGGCCTCACAAAACCTAAAATATTTATCTGGGCTTTTACAGGAAATATTTACCAACCGCTAATCTAGAGCAGTGTAGTAGTCTTCTCAAAGCATAGTCCCCTGACCAGCAGCATCAGCGTCACCTGGGAACTTGATAGAAATGCAAATTCTCAGGTCCCACTCCAGACCCACTGAGTCACTAGATGATGATGCATGCTAAAGTTTGGGAACCTTCTCTTTCCGCCACCCTCCTCCCCACCTCCTCCAGTTTCTGCAATGTAATGACTCCTTTTTTCAAAGACTTGTAAGCGAAATGTTCTACTTTATCATCCTGATATGTTGAAAATGGAAGATGGTTGTGGACTTGTAGAGTGCTTCATAGCCTAGTAGAATAGGCCACATAGGTATCACTTATGAAACTTTAACAACAAAGATGTAATGTTGTCATAGCACTTAGCAATGGTGAGGACGCAGTATACATATGTTAGATAAATGAAGCAGATTTCTGAAATGTAATAATTTATATAAAAAAGAATAAATGCATATTATTTTAACTTTGAAACTGTGATGTTTTCAGATTCCCTTCAGTGATATTTTATCCAGCTTGCCTAGGTTAAACTTAAAGTAACTGAAAGTTTAGTAGCCAGTTGTTTTTTGCTTGGCAGATTGGTGGTGGTGGTAGTGGTAGTGGTATGGTAGTTTGAAGGATAGGAGAAGAATATTTAGTCAAAGTCCAGATTAATATCTTCTGAAGAAAAGATGGAAAGGAAGCTTTCTGCCCATGAAGGGATGACATAATCCGTATCATGGCAAGGAACTGTGGGTCATACGTGGTCTTGTGACCCACAAGAAGTCCAGAGTGCATTTGCTGACAGTGACGTTGTAAAATACTTGAGTACTCACTGAAAGGATTATATGGTTGACTTTTTCTGGAGATTTTTAAAAACAGTGGATTATTTTATGTCTGAAAGAGACTCGATTGTGTGTCTTTCCCCCCCTTCCCATTCATGTGCTTTTTTTGGATATTACCTGTTTTATTGTTTTTGTTATCTTATAGGTCCTTTTTGTTTATTTAGATTATTAAGTTAAACACTATTGTAATTAATACATAATAAATGAGGCTAGTAAATTTTGATTTTTTACCTTGTCATTGACTGTATTTAAATGCCTGTATTGAGCAACATCTTTCTGTTTTTTTATGTAGACTTATTTTCGGTGTTGATATAATGCTGGTTAAATTATAGGCTATTTTTTAAACTTTTGGATATCTTTTCTTTGTCCCATAAGTTTTACTTAACACCTTAACTATGACAGATAAGAGCCTGGTACACAGTATAAACTCATTAAATGTTTATTGAATGAAATGACAGCTTTCCTTTCTTTCAGACCAACAGGTTGACAATTTGTGATCTTTTCTTTTGAGACAAAACACATATTTTGCATTTACTAACCTGGTTGATATTCTTTTCCCAGATTTTATAGTATATATAAAAAAGAAAAAATGCAATTTAGCATTTAACTGACAGTTTATTTTCCTTTAAAGGGAGCATTGGAAAAAACCCTCTATCAAAGGCATCCATACTTATTATCACTCTCAAATACACCATTGTTTTGTTTAGTTTTTCTTGCTATCTTCTATCCACTGCCATGTTCCATTCCCCCAGGTGCTAAATTCTGAAGAGCTGCTGTCAACATTGCTACTAAAACATCTCAAGCTTTGGGCTTCTAAGATACGTAGTTATCTGGAAAAATTTGGAAGAAGACCAGAAACAGTGTGCTAGAAGGAACTGGAAGTTTTCAAGGGCTCAAGTGCTATATTTTATTACATATGTGTTAATCTGAACCGGGACTAGGTCCTTTTGACCTTTGTTTTCTACAGAGTTTTAACCACTATTATATCTGGGCTTTCTGTCTCCAATCTGTGTCTCTTACTGTCATACTGTGTACTTGTATCACTTTCTTTTTTTTGAGACAGTCTGGCTCTGTTGTCTAGGTTAGAGTGCCATGGTATCAGCCTAGCTCACAGCAACCTCAAACTCCTGGGCTCAAGCAATCGTACTGCCTCATCCTCCCGAGTAGCTGGGACTACAGGCATGCGCCACCATGCCTGGCTAATTTTTTTTTCTATATATATTTTTATTTGGCCAATTAATTTCTATTTTTTTTTTTTAGTAGAGACGGGGTCTCGCGTTTGCTCAGGCTGGTTTTGAACTCCTGATCTTGAGCAATCTGTCCACCTGGGCCTCTCAGAGTGCTAGGACTACAGGTGTGAGCCACCGCGCCCGGCCAGCATCACTCTTTATTTAAGACTGTATAGGAACTAAAAAGCTATTATTAGACATATCAACATGGTTTTTATGTCCTGTTGTTGTTTTAAGAACATTGTCACATTATTTGTATGTGTTAAGCAATCTAGAAATAATTAATGAGCTATTAGAAGTGTTTCAAGGTCAGTATTTAGAATAATGACTTGCCTGTAATAACTAGTCCAATAGGTATATTTTTGTGGGCTACTAGGTATTGAGGTGGTGGGATATAAGTTCAAGGAGCTCACAGTTTGTTAGAAGACAGGCACATGGAAACATATTTTCAGTCTATATACTGTTTTTACAGAACATAGGAGAGCCTATTGGGACTAGGCCTTGGGACTAGTAGAAGTAGAGGGTACAGAGAGAGATGTTTTATGGATATGGAGCACATGGAAAAAGTCAACAGAAGTATGAATTTTCCAAAGCAGAAAATCTTTTTCTCCCCCTTTTGGGGAAAAATTTGATTATTCTTTTTTTAATTGACAAAGTAATATATTCAAAAGTAGGCCCTTTTTTTTTACCCTGGACCCCCAGGATGATGAATTTCTTATATATTCTTCAGAAAGTACCTGTACCACTATAAGATCAGATGCTTTTTTAAAAAAGTGGAATCATATCACATATACTTTGCTTCACTTTATTGTGTGTTTAAGTTTTGCTTTTGTTTTTGCTTTTTTCTCTCTCCCACATAATGGTCTATCTTGGAGATCTTTGGTGGGAAGCTTTTGAGGAAGGATTTGACATAAAGGAATGACATGGTCAATTCCATATTTTAGGTAATCGTAATCCTGATGGCCATATGAAAGATGATTTTGAGCAGGAAAGACTAGAAGGAAGGAAATGTGTTCAAGAATGTAGTGAACATTAGGAGTCAAAGTGTAACCTTTGTAACAGAACTAGCTTGTCAACCTGAAAGTAGTAGGAAAACCCTTGACCCTTTGTACTCATGGACTGGATCACAGTGGAGGTGATACTGCCTCCCCAGAGGGTATTTGGGACGTGTACAGTAGTTGTTAGAGTAACTGAGGGGGCTCCGTTGGCATTTGATGGAAAGTAGATTGTAAGGTTGTGGTTTCCAAGCCAGATTCAGCTCTGTTGACATGTTTTATATGGTCTACATATTGTTTTTAGAAATTTTGAGGGAGTTTTCTAGCATTTAAAAATGGATTTCACATAAAAATTTAGATTTATAGCTTCTCTTGAAAAATCAGATCTGTAAACAGTAAGGTTGAACTACATTACACCTTACCTGCCTTGTAGGCATTTGAGTGTGTGGTCCTTGCAATAATGAGTGATAATGAGGGAAAAACATGAGACACTTTTCACAGAATGAAAAATGAAAATGAAGAGAAAGACGGCGATGGGACTCTCCTATACAGAGATCTAATCTTAAGAGAATTATTAAGACTTTTGAGAAACCTTTACCTAAGTGTAAATCATTCTGTTTGCTTTTAAAATTGAATATATATGAATGTGTGTATGTGTCTTTTTTATTCCATCTTTATTCTTTTTTTTTTTTTTTGAGACAGAGTCTCACTTTATTGCCCAGGCTAGAGTGAGTGCCATGGCGTCAGCCTAGCTCACAGCAACCTCAAACTCCTGGGCTCAAGCAATCCTGCTGCCTCAGCCTCCCAAGTAGCTGGGACTACAGGCATGTGCCACCATGCCCGGCTAATTTTTTCTCTATATATTAGTTGGCCAATTAATTTCTTTCTATTTATAGTAGAGATGGGGTCTCGCTCTTGCTCAGGCTGGTCTCGAACTCCTGAGCTCAAATGATCCACCCACCTCGGCCTCCCAGAGAGCTAGGATTACAGGCTTGAGCCACCGCGCCCGGCCCATCTTTATTCTTGAACAATTCATTCCTAAAGCCATTAGTTGAGACCAAGCAAGGTAGGCATCCAGGCCAGGTGGGGGCAGCTGTAGTGGCACAGAGCAAGGTATTGGAGTCTGACTAGGTTGGGAGGGTGTGGCACGGGGAAGATCACTAGTATGAGGTTTCAGAGCCCAAGCAGGGTGAGAAGTGAACCCCGGCAAAGCAGTGACTGGCCTAGGATGTCAGAGTGCAAATAGGGTAAGGAGAGAGTCTACATAAGAGTATCAGGACTTAAAGGAACCCGGGGCTCTTTGGAGAAACGGCTGATTCCTAGGCTGGGGTAGGGAAAGAACAAGATGAACTGTAACTTCTTATTGTGCCATAAAGTAAGAAAGTGCTCAAAGAATGATGGGGATATGTCCAAAAGACACAATAATGATAGTAATGGATTATAACCATTTTGTATAAAATAGGAAATCACAAGGGAATAAGGAAATGAATACATTCAAAGTTTGATGAAGAACAGGATATTTACATAGTTCCAAATTATGTCCCTACAAAATACTCATTGACTACAAAAGAGAATCATTGTGGTAAAGTTTGGCAGTAGAACCTTAATCAAGTGATCAAGTCATGAAATCAAAATCATTTGTAACCTCATAGGATGCCATGAGAAGAACACAGCATCTGTGATATTCTTACCAAAGATATATGCCCCGAATCTAATCATAAAGGAACATCAGAGAAACCATATTGAGGGACATTCTCATATAAACAACTGCTCATATAAATCTTTAGAAGTGTCAAGGTCATAAAAGCCAAGGAAAGACTAGAGCCTTTCTAGATTGAAGGCAGCTAAAGAAATGTGGCGGCTAAACGCAGCACATGATTCTGAACTGGATGGTATTGGGACAAATGGCAAAAGTTGAATGGGGTCTGGGGATTAAATGTTAGTAATATATAGGCACTAATTCCTTGATTTTGATGATTGTGTTGTATAGTTATCTAGGAAAACAGCCTTGCATTGTAGGAATTATATGCTGATATGTTCAGGGATAACATGGTGGCTAGCAAGTTACTCTTGGGTGCTGTCAAGCTTTAAAAAGTTTTTTCTACTCGCAACTTTTCTGTAAGTTTGAGATTCTTTCAAAATAAATAAATTTTTAAAAATGTAGGAAAGGCTTTATGCACACACAGAAAAACTAGCTTGGAGTATTTTGCCACAACATGTATTTTAATTTTAGTGTTATTTTCATTAATGCTAAAATTAGCATTAGTATTACTTCAGTTACATCATCACTGCTGGATAAAGTAAATAATATAGAAGTAATAGACTGTTCTAAGACCCAGATCATAGAAAATCTTAATTTAGAGTTTTGCTGGAAATAATTAGCAGTAACTCTATAATGTATTATAACAATCTGTGTTAAGCCAGTGTTAAGATTCACAGTTGTAAATATTTTATATGTTTATTAGTACATAATCTCTTAAAGCGAATATTTGAAATTGTAAAACAGACTTAGAATTTCTTAAGAATGGAAACAGTAATTTTTCTGTAAGATTTTATCAATAATTTTTTTTTTTTTTTTTTTTTTTGAGACAGAGTCTCACTTTATTGCCCAGGCTAGAGTGAGTGCCGTGGCGTCTGCCTAGCTCACAGCAACCTCAAACTCCTGGGCTCAAGCAATCCTGCTGCCTCAGCCTCCCAAGTAGCTGGGACTACAGGCATNCTGGGACTACAGGCATGTGCCACCATGCCCGGCTAATTTTTTCTATATATATATTAGTTGGCCAATTAATTTCTTTCTATTTAAAGTAGAGATGGGGTCTCGCTCTTGCTCAGGCTGGTCTCGAACTCCTGAGCTCAAAGGATCCGCCCACCTCGGCCTCCCAGAGAGCTAGGATTACAGGCTTGAGCCACCGCGCCCGGCCTATCAATAATTTTTGAAGTTTTTTTTTTTTTTTTTGTGCTAAGTTGATTTATTTCATATGGGTTATAAGTAAAGTTTTTGGTTTCTTCATACGCTGGGTAAACTTTGCTTGCTGCTATACTGTGTATATCCCTGCATTTTTCATATTAAAAAAGATAGTTAACCTATAACTAAATGAAAAGAAATATATATATATATATATATATATATAAAAAATGAAAACTAAGATAGATAGCTGGGCGTGGTGGCTCATGCCTGTAATCCTAGCACTCTGGGAGGCCGAGGCAGGAAGATAGGAAGATCTCTCAAGGTTGGCATTTCGAAACCAGCCTGAGCAAGAGTGAGACCGTCTCTACTATAAATAGAAAGAAATTAATTAGCCAACTAAAAATACATAGAAAAAATTAGCTGGGCATGGTGGCGCATGCCTGTAGTCCCAGCTGCTAGGGAGGGCTGAGGCAGAAGGATTGCTTGAGCCCAGGAGTTTGAGGTTGCTGTGAGCTAGGCTGACACCATGGCACTCTTGCCTAGGCAACAAGAGTGAGACTCTGACTCAAGAAACAAACAAAAAAAATAAGATATATAAAAATTCCTATTGTCCTCGAAGTATAAGGCTTAAAAAATAGTAATAATTTCCTAACAGTTGTCTGGGCCTCAAGTTCCAAATGAAATAGGAAGGGGAAGAGGAAAAGAGAATTTTGGTCTTAACTTTGATGATTAGAAAACAGTATAGGTTAAAGAGTATTTTAAAAATCTATTTACTAGTAGAGTTTAAAGCAAGTTGTATACCTTCTAAGCTTTGGAGAGTATAAAAGCAAACAAAACATACTCTATAAAAGTAAGAGGCAAAAAACAAAAAAGAAATGTTTAAACTAGAAAATATTTAACAACACAGGCAAATGCAGTGTAACTATATGTAAGATATTCCCAGTTTTGCATGTGTTTGTGTATATGACAAACATAGTTACATATAGAAAAGAGACTGAAAAGAAGTAAGATTGAGTGGTTTCCTCCAGGAGGTGAAATTACGGGTATTTTTCTCCTTTAAACTTTTTTTATATTTAAAGTAATTAATATGTATGTGCATATATATGATATATATATATATGCGCAACTCCCAACCAACAAATGTTCTTTAAAAATTAAAATGTAATATATTCTGTTTTATATAATATAAAATATTCTAGAATATTTTATAGCTTTTTCAGTGGAAAAATCTGTTTATTTCTAGGCTCATTGGTGGGCAGTATTACTTATGGGAATTGCCCTGATCATGTTAATGGCTGGATTTATTAAGATATGCAGTGTTCATACTCCAAGTAGTAATCCAAAGTTGCCTCCTCCTAAACCACTTCCAGGTAAGAACATTTGAGCAAAGTATATGTTTATAACTCAAAATTGTTTATCAGGTAAAATTGAATTATAAGTGAGTGTTTAGTGACTAATTTTATAACACTTTCTTCCTTGAAAATGGGATTACTGGATGAATGATTTAGTTGATGTTTGTGGCTTTTTTTAATCAGTCCAATCTAGCCAATGACTGCCAATTTAATGCTAATTTATCTTGAGTGTCTAAAAATATTCAGAACTAGAAATTATGATTTTTGCTTGGTTCTTGTTTTTGTTTCATGTTCTAATATGTTACCTCGTTTTTAATATGATAGTTAAGCTACTTTTAAATTATTGGTCTTTCTATTCTAATAATTGTGCTTCTGTTATTTTTATTTATTTATTTTTTTAAGAGCTAGGCCTTTATCCCCATAATATGCTGAAATGAAAAAAAAAAAAGCTAGGTCTTGCTATTTTGCCCAGGCTGGCCTTGGAACTCCTGGGCTCAAGCCATCCTCCCCCTGTAGCCTCCTAAGTAGCTGGGACTATGGGCACACTGCACTTGTCTTCCTTATTGTTTTTAATGCTTGTGTTCTTGAAATATTTTCTCACATAAGCTCATTTTCCCAAGGAGTGATGCTAGTGGGGAAATACAGAACCCAGTCTGTGGAATAGTCTTACAGTAGAGGCATCAGTCATCAAATAAGCACAATCAAGTATTCTCCATCCCTGATAACAACTCCTCCGTTCTGGTCTCCACACTTTACCTCTCATGGAGACATAGCATCAGGAGGAGATCCTCTTTAGATTAGCTCTGGGCATTTAGAGGAGAAAAGGTGGAAAGAAGTAACTGCTTCAGATTATTTAGTCTCCATCTGTTTATTCCTCCCCCTCTTCAAGGTATTTGTGGCTTTTATGCTGCCTTTAGGACGCCTGTTCTCTACGGATGTTGGGGCAGACATTGTCCCAAGTCAATGGTAGGGGAGCCAGAGCTAACTGAAGGCATTTCCCTCCTCTACTCTTGCCTCAGGCCAAATTCATTACCCTACAAAGTAGTTCAAAACTAGGTTTCTTATAGTTTTCTCTCAGTTATTCACCTGCATGTACCTGTCTTTGGTCAAGATAGCCAAGTAGTCATGCTAGGACCATATCTTAGTGCAAATCAGAGGAAATTTGATTTTGATGTCATTGGTTTTCTTAAATTCACAATGTTAGCTAGCACTCTGGAACTTATCTTAGTATTTAAGGGATTTCCATGTGACACAGGACACTTTTTAGATACTGTTACCAATTATGCTTCTGTTCAATGAAATAATTATTTGTGTATTGGTTTCATTTTAAGTAAATAGCACCTTTTAAAACTTTTTTAAAAACTAGCTGTCATTTATTGAACCCTCACAAAAAGTGCTAAACACTGTCACATGAATTTTATAATCTTCACAAGAGACTATATGAATTAATTATCATCCCTGTTTTACAGTCTAGGTATCTTGAGTTTTGGAAAGCTTAAGTCATTTGCTCAAAGACATTAAGTGATTTCCTCATGGATTCTGTCCCTAGAATCTATAATATTAATCTAGATTACTCCGTCTAAGACTTGTGGCTGTTGAGCACCAAAATGTGGCTAGTCTCAATTAAGATGTGCTATTAAGTATTAATATAAAATACATACCAGACTCTGAAAATTTAGTATAAAAAATGAAACATTTCATTAATAGTTTTTTGTGTTGATTATGTTTTAAAATGATAGGAAATGAAATGATTTGCCTATATGAGATTAAATAAAATAAAAATATTGTTAAGGTGATTCCCTGTCTCTTTTTTACTTTTATTTTTACTTTTTTTATTATGATTACCAGAAAATTTAAAATTATATAGGTAGCTCATATTATATTGGACAGTACTGAACTAGAACCTTTCTTATGGAAACAGCAGCTTTGTTTTTAAAGATTAAAAAGCTCACAGTAAATCAATTTTGCTTTTGTCGCGACTCACAGGCACTTTAAAAAGGAGGAGACCTCCGCAGCCCATTCAGCAGCCCCAGCGTCAGAGGCCCCGAGAGAGTTATCAGATGGGACACATGAGACGTTAACTGCAGCTTTTGCCTTGGTTCTTCCTAGTGCCTACAATGGGAAAACTTCACTCCAAAGAGAAACCTATTAAGTCGTCATCTCCAAACTAAACCCTCACAAGTAACAGTTGAAGAAAAACATGGCAAGAGATTATGTCCTCAGACCAGGTGGAATTACTTAAATTTTAAAGCCTGAAAATTCCAATTTGGGGGTGGGAGGTGGAAAAGGAACCCAATTTTCTTATGGACAGATATTTTTAACCTAATGGCACAAAGTCTTAGAATATTATTATGTGCCCCGTGTTCCCTGTTCTTCGTTGCTGCATTTTCTTCACTTGCAGGCAAAGTTGGCTCTCGATAAACTTTTATCACAAATTGAAATATATATATTTTTTTCAACTGCCAATCAAGGCTAGGAGGCTTGACCACCTCAACATTGGAGACATCACTTGCCAATGTACATACCTTGTTATATGCAGACATGTATTTCTTACGTACACTGTACTTCTGTGTGCAATTGTAAACAGAAATTGCAATATGGATGTTTCTTTGTATTATAAAATTTTTCCGCTCTTAATGAAAAATTACTGTTTAATTGACATACTCAGGATAACAGAGAATGGTGGTATTCAGTGGTCCGGAATTCTGTAATGCTTTACACAGGCAGTTTTGAAATGAAAATCAATTCACCCTTTTTTAATGGCAGAGTTGATTCCGATATTCATTTTTTTTTTTATCAAATGGCTGCTATGAGCACGAGTGACTATGCTGAAGAACACAGTTAAGTGTTGTGCAAATTGGACATAAGCAGCATACTACTCCAGAGTTCTTTATGTAAATGTCTGATTTCTGCTCATGTATTTTAAACTTTCTAATTCAATTCCATTTTTGAATTGATAGGTAAAATTTTATTCATGCTATGATAGAAATTATGTCAATGAAATGATTTTGTTTATTTGTAGCCTACTTATTTGTGTTTTCCATATATTTAAAGTATGCTAATTATGTCTTTTGTCCAATATGAAAAGAAAAGCTGTGTGTCTTTGTCAAGTTTTTTCAGCATATCATCACTGATCATTGGTAACCACTAAAGATGAGTAATTTGCTCAACTAGTAGTTAAAATTATAGATAGACCTTCTGACATTTTTTTCCCTAAAATGTTTAAACAGTAATGAAGGTGAAACAGCACAATGTCCCATTCCAGATTTATTTTTAAAACAGATGTAAATAATTGGCATTTTAAAGAAAGAGAAAGCAAAAGCATTTAATGTATTAACAGGCTATTGCTATGCAGAAATGGAAGGGGCATTACAAAAAATTTTTAAGCTTGTGACATATTTATTGCTTCTATTTTACAGTTACATTGCTTAAATTAGAAGTAAACAGCTATGATTTTCCTGACTTCTCAAATTTAGGGCAAGTTGAAAAGATTTCTGTGTTTTGGCTTTTTTTTTTCCTTTTTTCTTAAGAGTATAAGGTTTACACAATCATTCTCATAATGTGACGCAAGCCAGCAAGGCCAAAAATGCTAGAGAAAATAATGGGATCTCTTCCTTGTAAACTTGTACAGTATGTGGTGACTTTTTTCAAAATACAGCTTTTTGTACATGATTTAGAGACAAATTTTGTACATGAAACCCCAGATAGACTATAAATAATTCTAAACAAACAAGTAGGTAGATATATATGTAATTGCTTTTAAATCATTCAAATGCCTTTGTTTTTGGACTGTGCAAAGGTTGGAAGTGGGTTTGCATTTCTAAAATGGTAACTTTTATTCTGCAAGAGTTCTTAGTAACTTCTTGAGTGTGGTAGACTTTGGAACATGTAAATTTTTTGCTTGTAATGTTATCCTGTGGTAGGGTTTTGGCAGGTACACACACTGCCCTATTTTATTTTGAGTCTAAGTTAAATGTTTTCTGAAAAGAAATATGTGCACTGAACTCTTTCCACTGCGAATCAAGATGTGGTAAAACAAAAGGATCAAGACAAATGAGATCTAATACTACTGTCAGTTTAATGTCCACTGTGTTTTATACAGTATCTTTTTTGTTCACTTTGGAAATTTTTACTAAAAATTGCAAAAAATAAAGTATTGTGCAAAGATGTAAGGTTTTTTGAAACTTGAAATGCATTAATAAATAGACTTGATGAAATCAACTTGAAGGTTCTATACTCTTTGAACTCTGAGAACTATCAAAAGAAGTTTCCCACAAGGCAGCTTTTTCTTACTAATGGAAATAGACTGTTAAGCAGAAAGAGGATTGTCTTTTCTCACACAAGTATAGATAATTTTTATTCCTAGTTTGGAGTCCCCTTAGAAGATTTCCAATTAGATACTCCATCTGCACACAATGAACATTTTTTAAACACTCAGCTAATCTCAACTGCTTTACATTGTTTCTAATCAATATTTAGTGCTTGTCTTGGTGGAAGAGATGAGTCATTCTGGAAACTTACAGTCTTATTTATATGTATTCAAAGTTTTGAATGTTAAGTACCTCATTTATTTTAAAAGTCTAGTTTAATGATAAGTATATTTTAAAATTTTGAGCCAACGTTTTCCTGTTTTGTCAAATTCATAGCAAATAAGGAGAGAATTGACATTTCAGTATTATCTAGAAAAGGAATTGTAAACTCAGAATAGTGTCCACATGGAGTAATCTGCCTCAAATTCTCTTTTAGTCAAGTTTAGCTATAAATAAGTAATATTTGTTAGGTGAGTAAATATGCAATTTACTTTGTTAATTTAGGCCCATCAAAATGTATATTATGTTTAGTTATATAGTTTAGTCATGAAACCATTAATATTACTGAATTCAGGTAATTATAAATTTATTATTTTTACTTTTAATTAAATGCTAAAATGTTTAGACCCAATCTCCCTCTCTCTTCCCTCTTCCTTTGTATCTTTTTCCTTCTTTTTTGTATTTTTCAGTTTCCTAAATTCAGATACCAACTCATAAAATGAGAATTAAATATATTAAGTATTTCTGGACTTAGTGTTCCACATAGTATCAGGCAATATCATGTAGATTGGGGAAGGATTTATTTAAGGAAAAGACAGCTTTATCTAATCAGTCTTATTTTCTAAGATGTCTTTAATACTTTGTGCTTTGGATACTTCATTTTTATCAAAGTCACAGACTAGTTAAAACTGATCTGTCCAAGCTGAGCAAACTGCTGTATCCTTAAGACCTTTTTCTATGTTCTGTGGTCTAACCTAATGATTATTATTTCAACAAAGATGGGATTGGTGTCCTTGGCAGCTGTGAAATTGCGGATACTTGTGCTTGAGAAGGCCTCTAATTTCTCATGAAGGATTTCTAATTGGAAGGTATCAGAGCATCAGTGAAGTAAACATGTTACAAACCTGGACAGCCTATCTTCAGGGGTACATGAGGAAGGAAATATTATTTATATAAAGGCTCAAGGTCTCCCCAAACTAGGGAGCAAGCTGGATGTAGTTTTAAAGCAGCTGCCAGAGACAGTTCATCTTTAGAGAAGTCACTAAAGTTGTAAGAAATTTTAGTTTCCCCAAAATGATTTTTACTTCTAGGAAACTAAAAAGATGATTAGTTTGCCCCACAGAGCGTAACTTCAGTTTTAGTATTCCTAATTTTATATTACTGATTAAAAACAACTTCCATTTGATTCTCTTTTCTCATTTATTGCCAGTTTAGTTTTACTGTTACTGTTTCTGTATCTCTGTATTATATCTCTTTATATTATTAGGATATAAATTGAGCCCTTGTGTTTTATATTGCTATATTGTTTACATATCTTATATATCTTATATATGTGTATCTTTCATATATATATATATAGAGTGTGTGTGTATATATACAGTATTTTCAGTAGAAATTCATGTATTTTATAATTGATAAGCTCTTTGGAACATCTGTTCTCTCCTATAAAAAGCAATAGGGTGCTAGGTTAAAATGGAAGGTTCAGCAAAATATTTATTAACTTCTGCTCTTTCCTGAAATCCCCACTAAAGTGATAGTGATTGGGGATAATCCAAAAAGGACAAGGTGGATTGAAGAGAACAAGAACAAAATTTTGGAAACTGGGAAGCAGACTGGGGAGTAGTATCTGACTTGGCAAGACGTAGGGAAGTTGAGTCTTAAACCAGCAGTGGAAACAGGTCTAATTTGCACTACTAAGATTTGGAGAAATAGCCTTCAAGACTTTTTTCTATGCACATTACGACTAAAAGCATAATATGTACACTTTTGTAACCTACCTTTCTTATTTAGCAATACATTGATATTATACTACATCATTTTAATGAATGTAAATATTTCTATGGGTATATTATATATTTTTTAAATTAACCAATTTCCCATCATTTGGTCATTTATGTTCCAGGTTGTTCATTATTTTAAACAATCCTATGAGGAAAATCCTAAGCCTAATAATAAAATTCTTAAAAGTGGGAATGTTGGGTTAAAAGATTTTTTTAAGGGTCATTAATAAAAATTGTGATATTCCACATAGATGTACCGAGTTAAACCCTCACCATTAATATACAAGAATAATTTTTTAAAAATCTGAGTCTTATGCTTAAAAATTCACAGGTATACAGCCACATAAATTTATTAGAAACAATAGTAGAAGACTCCTGCTTAATTGACTTTATTAGCTTTGGGTATAATTTAAATAAAAGTCAAATTTAGTGCCCCAATTGTGATCTCTCAATGTGATTCTCTTCAAAGAAACCAGACTTCCTTGGATAAATGACTAGTTCCAGGTGTAGGGAAAAAAATGTACAAGAAAAACCTATTAATAGAAAAAATTGTGTTGTACCAGAGGTCTGTCAAAAAGATTCAGGAGGCATCTTGAGGAAGTTCCCACTGTTCAAAGCTGAGATAATTTTAACATCAGTAAGCATAGTATCTGCAAGAGATTGAAACTCACCCTATTACGTTTATAACTCTATGAGTTAATGATAGTGAACAAAATTGTAATTACCTTTGGGATATGCTTTTAAAGACATTGCAGCTAATAAGATACACAGAAATGATGGAATTAGGGTATCACCATTTTATTCCCCAATGATTGACAGATCTAGACAATAATCACCAGTGACTGCTGACCACACAAACAGCAGTCAGATTTCGTGCCTCCTATTAGAAGTACACATACCACTTCCAAAACAGTCCTGTCAAAAGCAAATCTGATTGTGTTCAAGCCTGCAGATCTATTAAATAACTACCTAGAAAATACAGGGGATAAAGGAACAAATGATACCACAAAGGATTAAATCAGCAAAATCCAGACTCTGGACTCTATTTCTTCAACAACTAAAATGCAAGAAGAAAAGAAAAAAAAAAGGGGAGGCGAAAGAAGAGACTTAAGAGATAGATCTACCAAGACAATTCATGGACTTACTTGGATCCTGAGTTGAACAAACTTAAGAGACCACAGAAGAAATATAGAGATTGACTGGATATTTGGTGATATTAAGGATTTTTACAGTAATTTTTTGGTATGATAATGGTATTGTGGTTGTATTTGAAAAGGAGCCCATATCTTTTAAAGATGCAAATTGAAATATGTGAAGATGAAATATGCCTAATATTTGCTTAAAAATAATTGAAGGCTTGGAGTTGGCTAGTGTGTAAGGATATAGTTGAAACAAAATTGGCTATGAGTTGATAATTATTGAAGCTAGGTGATGGGTACTTGGAGATAATTATTTTCTCTACCTGTGTTTATAGTTGGAATTTTCCATGGAAGTGTTTTAAATGTGAGTTGAAGTCATATAGAAGTTTTATTCATTACTGTTTTTATTTTAGCAGTAATTCATGATAATGACCTATATTCGTAATGTTTTTTTATAATGATTTTTTTAGTGGAATTAAACTTGAACCAGTCAAGCTAATATAATTAATTATATTCTGCTCCAGTTACAATGAATAATTAATTGATTTTAACTGCTGGGGTGAAATCTTAAAGCTATCAGTTTTAGCAAGCAGGCTATTAGCTCCCTGTTTGCTCTCTAGTTGTTGTGGGGATTGCTAGCTATTTAAGGAAAATATTTGTTTTCTGCTAACTATGTTAGGGAGGGTGGTTAGGTTATCCATGTTAAACCTTTGTGTCCCACATTAGAATAAATGTTAAATAGCTCAGTGCAGTAAACTAGATAATTCTACCCTTTCTTCAAGCTGGTCTGGAACTCCTGCCCTCAAGCTTTCCTGAAGCCCTCTGCCCACCTCAGCCTCCCAGAGTGCTAGGATTACAGGCGTGAGCCACTGTGCCTGGCCTAAATAGGATGTTTAATAATATTGATTGGTTGTATACTAGACACTGATAAACTATAGTATTTCTTTTGGGAAATATTAATTTTTTTTGCTCTTGATTTTATTATATGTAAACTTTGTCATTCAGATTCCTTTATTTTTTAAAGTGATTTTTAATTTTTGCTTAGCATTATATTCATTTGCTGAAAAGCTGGTTTCTACTTCGGCAGGTGTCATGCTTGGTTATTCTCCTTAGGATGTTGCCCAGCAGTCTGGGAGTTGGGAAAGGCCTCTGGCTTTTCAGACCTGGACCTCTGTATCATGACTGCCATAAACTTGGGATCAGGACGTCTAGCCTCCTGCCGGGCGGATTGAGGTGTCCTTCTGATCTGCTGCTCCCTGGAATTCTGTACATCCTTAGCACATACCACATGGCGGTGTAATCCTGCCTCATCTAAGCCAAACTCTCGAAAGAATCATCTACACTCAGGAGCTACTTCAACTCCCATTCCACTTATCAACTTAACTGTAGTTTGTTCTCACAGCCCCGCAGGGCCTGTGATCCATGCTCTCAGGAAGCTCATGGTCTAGTGGAAAGAAAGAAACCAACAGTTATAATACAGAGGGATTTGTGTAGAAAACTCCGGAAACACAGGATGCCCTGGAAGCTCAGAGGAGAGGTGCACGTTGAGCATGGTGGATAGTGGGAAGAGGCCAACATGACTTCCCAGAGAGGATAAGCTGGAGCTGAGTTTTGGAGTTTTGGTAAAAGTTTGCCCTAACGAGCCCAAACTTAACTGTCACAAGCTTTTAGATATGATGTGATTGTAGGGCAGTTGACTGTTTCATGCTCTGTCATACTTTCATGACTGGGTGTGCTTTTCCCTTTGCCTGGATTGGCCATTCCCTCTTTGTTCTTCTGTAGGACTATATTTTATTAATAATCTCCATTTCCTTGAACTTGGCTATAGTAGGTGTTCAATAAATATTTATTTTAATAAAGCGTGTGTGTTTTGTAAACAGGCAATGAAGCTGATTTTATAAGATAAGCCTAAAAGTCTCATTACAAAGTATTACTGATAGCTATATTTCTAACTTTTAACATCTTTGATTCTAAATCACCTGCCAGCACAACCTCCTCTCCTCATCCCTGTGGAGAAATTTTCTTGCAAAATCTAATATGCACTGTGTTTATAGAATATAAAACATACCCACCATGTTTTGCACAAACGGAAGAGACACGGCCTAGCATTGGGGCATGTAAATAACAATTGATAACTCCACGTAGAAGAAATATATTCAGAAAGTTCAAATTACAAGTAAAATGGGAGGCCCTACCTAGCTTCTTTGTGTTTGTGGATGAGTGTTCTCTTTAGCTAAACCATCTATGGTATTTTTTTATTTGACTATTTCATAATGAAAGGTGGAAGTTAAACATTTTGAACATGGTATTTTCTTGCAGCAAACCTCCAGATGAACATTTCTCAGTTTTTCCACAGAATTCTAGTTTTATGGATTTTTTTTTAAACAAATATGTTTTTAAACAGATATTTAGAAAAAAAATTGGAAGGGGACATACCAGGGTGGAATGAAAATGCCGAGTTAAAGGCAAACACATTTGCCTTTATTTTGTTTTATTTATTGATTTTTTTTAAATGAGATACTTCTTAAAGCATCTATATGCTAACACTGATTGTGATCTGTAAAAGCCTCTTACAGATATGCAGTCTTCCCAAACTAGTTAACTCTTCAGCTGTTTTTCCCCCTAAAAAGTCTTGCTTTTGCAGGACACACTGGGTAGTACTGCTTAGATGGCTGGTATTTTCTAGTGTTCCCGGCCAGGGACAGGTTCTCTATACCTAAGGGATTCTCACTGGGTTTGAAGTCCCATGTCTTTCATGACTCTTTTTTTTTTTTTTTTTTTTTTTGAGACAGTCTTGCTTTGTTGCCTAGGCTAGAGTGAGTGTCATGGCATCAGCCTAGCTCACAGCAACCTCAAACTCCTGGGCTCAAGCAATCCTTCTGCCTCAGCCTCCTGAGTAGCTGGGACCACAGGCATGCACCACCATGCCCTGCTAATTTTTTCTATATATATTAGTTGGCCAATTAATTTCTTTCTATTTCTAGTAGAGACGGGGTCTCGCTCTTGCTCAGGCTGGTTTCGAACTCCTGACCTCGAGCAATCCACCCGCCTCGGCCTCCCAGAGTGCTAGGATTACAGGCGTGAGCCACCGTGCCCGGCCTCTCATGACTCTTGACACCTACAGCTAGTGGATGGCAGAGACTCTGAGGACAGGCCATTAGCCTGCCCCCTCCTTCTTACAAGCAGCTCTGCTCTCAGCAGCGCTCATCAAAACTGCTTGGCATAGTGATCTCCAACTTTTTGGATCTTGTATCCCCTACTTAAAAATTTTGAGTACACACTTCTAATATGGAAATATTTATAAATTATATGAATGCATTATTGTACTATTAACATGTATATTTTTAAATATACAAAAATTTTAAGAGGTGAGATAAAAATTAATGGAAGTGGAAGATACACTATTTCTTCCAACATGCCAATGGGTCATTTTCCAGGGTGTAAACAACCTGCTTTATAAACCTCTGTCTTTACAGACAGAATCTATATATCTTCCAAGCCAACTACCTGTCACCCTCCCCAAATTCCTGAGTTAAGTTTGCTTTCGAGTGGAACACTCCATTGAAGAATACAGGCCACCTCCAGGTATTTCTAAAGAAGTCCAAGATATACTAAGTGGAAAAGCAAATATTAATACATATGCATGGTCTGATTTCTTGTGTGATTTTTTTTACATTTGTAAAAATGTATAATTTATTCATAGAAAATGTCTAGATTGATACATTAAAAGCTGTTAAGTTATTTCTGAGCACTGGAATTAAGGGTCTTAGGAGAGGAAACGGAATTTTATTTTTTACTTTATACCTCCACACTGCTTGAATTTTTTATAAACTGGATTCCTTTTATAATAAATAATCTTAAAAATCACTAAATATATTATGATGTTAACTATGTTACAATGCATTGCCAATGTTGATTGTTGAAGTTAGGTGACGGGCACATGGGTTTTATTTTACTATTGTCTACTTTTATGTGTCTTTGAATATTCCCATAATAAAAAATAAATGCATTGCAAAAAAGAGTCTATAGAAATACACCACCACACAGTTAACAGTGATTACCTTAGGGTGGGAGGAGGGAAGGAGAGTTGAGGAGAACTTCAGGTACCTTCTGCTTCAAATGTTTTATTGAGTATTCATTGCTTTTATAGTGGGAAACCACTGACAGACACACACAGACACACACACACACACACACACTCTGCAGAGCCCCTGGTGCAAAGAGTTTCATGTGTAGACAGGAGTAGAAAATACTTATTTGATTTCCTAGATAAATGTTAGTTCCTTAGGGTATATACAAAATAAATGTGCAAGCCAAGGTTGTTTAATATGTAGGGCTCAGCTGCTCCAAAGTAAGATCTTGATGCTTGTTTTAGAAAAGGATTCTTGAGCTTGTTGTATAATAAAACAAAAGTGAATCTCCAAGAAATAGCCCAGGGTGGGCACAGCCAGTGGTTTGCTATGCGTAATTTGCATTTTTAGTTGGTTACCAGGCTCCCTTAACATGAAAAGACGGTGTCTTAAAGTAGAGTACTTAATTATGGTCTTCACATGGGGTCCAAAGAAGTTAATATGCAAAGGACATACCCTGTAGCTGACTGCCATGCCATGCTGCATTATAGATACATGGAATCTATAAAGAGGGAAATAATGGGCCATCAGCCATGTGACCTTGAAAAAATTAAGTTCTAGGTACCTCATCTGTGAAACAAGGATGGTAATATTAGCCACCTCAGAGGGCTGTGATGAGGATTAAATGAGAATGTGTGTAAGGCACCTTGCATCTGGTGAGCACTCAAATGCCAACTATTCTTGTTTTCGTGCAAAAAACTGCTTATCGAACTGGGAAGATTGAGCTTGTGAGCAGGTGTTCCCTGATTTCTAAGTAGCATCTCAAACAGTCACGTGGTTAGGGATGGATGATGGTCTATGGTTAATATTGTTACCTCTGTCAAGTTCAGGAACTGTTGTGTAACCCAATTTTGGCCAGGAAGAGCTGAGGGGATGTCTACTGGGTGATTTCTACTTTTCTTTCTCTGGATGTTGTGTCTAAGTGTGCTTCCTAGAATTGCAGCAGCCAACTCGCTAATAGCCTGAGGATGAAGCCAGCATCAAGGATGGCAGAGCAAAGCAAGGGAAAAACAACCCCTGCATCTTAATGACAGCACTGAGAAGCTGGATAAACCATTCCTGAAGTTCACCCCACCTGGAAATTCCTTTCTGTGAGATTGAAAAAGAAACCAGAAGCCAAACAAATCAACCTCCTTCTTTAAGTCAGTTTGAGGTAGCTTCCAAAAGCATCATAATTGATTGAACCTGCCCCAGAGAAGATTTGAGGTACGGGTGGTGGCATTTATTCAGTGGTATTTATTGAGCACTTTAGAATGCAAAAATAAAGATGTCAAGAAGTTCTGAGACACTAGGAACAGGGGGTTCTGGAAAGATAACAGCTTGAACACATCCTGCCTCTTTTCTACTTGCTGTTTAACTCATCTGCTGCTCCCGAGCAAAGCAGCTGGTGGGGCTTCCAGGAGGCAGATGGGGTCTGGGATAGGGGTGACGCTTCAGGTCATCTCAGAATCCCGTCAGAGAGAGCCAGGGCAAGACTGTCGCCCTGCCTGAGGACTGCTTCAGAGAGCGCTAAGCAGGGGACCAGGCGGAAGGTCCTTGCGAGTGTATGGGTCTTCCGGTTCTTGAGGAGCTGGGATGGGTTGCATTGCCTTCACCCCAGTGTCTGAGAGAGGTGAGGAGACTACGGAAGAGGCAGAGAGTCTTCTTCTTAATGCCTTCCCAGAGGACTTGCCACCCACCTGCTGCTAAGCTTGAGGTTGGGGAGACTGACACTACTGCTCCTTCTCATGTTGGCGATGCTGCCACTTAAGACACCCCAGTACCTGGAACAGAGCCCCAGTGGACAAACAAAGGAAAAGAAGATTCCTAATGGGGCTCAGTAGCCAGGGAGAAGAATTACAAGCAGAACCCTCAGTATAGAAATAGCTTCTGGCATAGATAACTTGAACCAAAGAAAAAGAAAAGGAGATATAAGTGCAGCACTAAAAACCTGATTTTCTGGGACCAGAAAAAAAAAAAAAAGGATGAGTTTGAATGAAAAGTTTCAAGAGATGAATTGAAGGAGGCAGTGGTCACTGTCACTAGATGGATTAGTGTCAGAGAAAGATACACCTCAAAGCACAGAGCAAAATTATAGAGGTGGGAATCAGAAGATGGTAGAAATCCAGGAGCGGGGTGAAGGAGGTGATAGAAGAGGCAACTGAAAATATAAGAAAAGTTTCTGACATGAAGAGAGACTTGCATCTCAAAGAGTTCCAAGACTGATGATCAAAAGACACACACTCCTACGCATATTAATAATCTCTGAGTTTTAAGAATAGAGGAAAATCTTCCAAGTTTCCACAGAGAAGATGTTAATCCTAAAGAAGAAAGAATCGTCCTGGCGTTGGACTGTTTGCCTACAACCCTGGAAGCTACAATATGGAAAACTGCTAAGCACTGAGAAAAAAGGGCTGTATGGAAATTGGCCTAGACTGTCCTGCAGCTTGGCGCTTGAGTATCTTCCGTTCATTCTTTAAAAAGCATTCAAGACTATGTTACCAGTTCCTTTTACTTCATGATCAAATAAATTGAGTCAAAGTCTCTAGAAGGGTTGGGAAGGATGAGAAGAACATAAAATCTTAGAAGAATAGTAAAAGGAGGGTATCATCTAAATCAGGATATATTACCAGCCCCTGGACACTCAAAGGTCAGTCAGAAAAGCTCATCCCTTGTGTTCCTGGGTCCTCCACTCTGTAAAAGTCTGTTCTTCTGAGTTGATCTCATCACCGTCTGCCTTGACAACTCTTCTGAAAACAGTCTGGTGCTAAAAATAGTTAAGTGAATCTCAGCAAGTCTGGCCATTGCAAGTGGGTGGGAAAGAGGGAAATGTCCCAAAGTTCTCATCTGGAAGAGTGGTGTGCAACAGGTGGGAAAGTGAAAGTATTCTAAAGTTTGGAGTGAGGAGTAGAAACAGTAGAGGAATAGAGTATTTGGTGGGAGATGTGCCTGTTTTTCATATAATGGTAAAAGAAATATTTATCTGATTATGAGCAACAGGAAAGGGAAAATGGCTGGAAATAGAATGAAAATCTATAAAAGAAGTCATTAACAAGTTAGAGAGGGGAAATATTAATCTGATAATTTTGCAAAAACAAAGACAAGTAAAAGGAGAAAATAATTAGTCAAATAAGCCAATAAACAGATAAGAGAGGAGAAAGGAGTTCAATCATTTTACTAAATGTGAATGGACTAGATTTTCCTATTAAAAGATACTTAGATAGAATAAAGCTGGTTCGTTTATATTTTTAACTCAATCTAGAAAAAAAAAATACCCCAAATAAAATTTTAAAGAAACTGAAAGTATAAAGAAAAGTTGAAAATAAAGGAGTAAAGATACCAAGAAAATATAATGAAAAAGAAACTAGAAATAGCAAAATTAATTGTCAGACATGGAGGAATTTAACGCATGAGGCACAGTAAGAGGAATAGTATGCAATAGTATAAGGCACATTTTATGAAGCAGAATTAAAATTAGTAAACTTACATGTACCAAACCATGTAAATGCAAACACAACTTGATAAAAATAGAGATCTAAAGATATTTTTGAAGAATCAGATCTAATACACAAAAATAAGGATATAGAAGAATAATACAATCAACATACTTTAATACATATATAATCTTAAGTTTCTCAAGTAAAAAACATACTGTTTCATATATCCAACAGAACATTATGAAAATTGACTATGTGCTTGATCACAAGGGAAACCTTAGCAAATTTAGACGTGAGAGATTTTTGTAGCCATATTCACTAAAATTAGAAATAAGTAATTTAAAAGTGATCGGAATAGACCGGGCACGGTGGCTCACACCTGTAATCCTAGCACTCTGGGAGGCCGAGGCAGGAGGTTTGCTCAAGGTCAGGAGTTCAAAACCAGTCTGAGCAAGAGTGAGACCCTGTCTCTACTAAAAATAGAAAGAAATTAATTGATCAACTAAAAATACATAGAAAAAATTAGCCGGGCATGGTGGCTCATGCCTGTAGTCCCAGCTACTCGGGAGGCTGAGGCAGTAGGCTTGCTTGAGCCCAGGAGTTTGAGGTTGCTGTGAGCTAGGCTGATGCCACAGCACTCTAGCCAGGGCAACAGAGCAAGGCTCTGGTTCAAAAAAAAAAGAAAAAGAAAAAAAAGTGATCAGAATAGCCTATTTATAGCTACACAGGGAATGAACCGACCAATCACCTAGAAATTGAATGAACTTAGAATTACTCCAAATGTACTTCCTAGAAGGATAGCATTTAAATATACTCTTTTCAGAAGAGTATGTCAAGGAATTGGGAGGAATATTCTCCAACTCAGTTTCTCTTGACAGTTAACTGCACTATTTAGCTTTATAGTTTTTTTCCCTTTTGTGGAATCTTTCTAAATGTAATGTTGGACAGAACATTACTGAGCATTTCTGTTGTTTACTTTATTTTCCCTGACAAATATGTGCATTTGCTTCAACTACCCCAGGAAGAATGATTAGAATTTTAGAGTTTAGTTTTGGATTTTTCCTGTGCTTTAATATTATGCCTCTGTTTACTCATTATTATGATCATATTTAACTTTGTACCTCTTTTGCTTAAGGATATTTCACAAAAATAATTTTAATAAATATTATATGAAATAGGCAAGTAAAAGCTGAAAATCTAAGAATATTACATGAAAAAGCACAAGGACCAGATGGTGTCACAGCTGAGTTTTTCTCTAATTAAAAAAATTAGAAGATCACAATATTAAAACTATTCAAGGCCAAGGCTATGGATAAAATCTGTAGACTATTAAAGCATGAAAATGATAGACCAAAATAAGGTGTGGCTCAATTTCACTTATGAAAATAAAGGCAAAATTCTATATAAAATCTTAGCAAGTTAAGTCCAGCGACGTTATTTAAAAAGCACATTGTAATCAAGGAAGGTTTATTCCAAGAATGCGAATGTGGGTCAATATCAGGAAGTCTATCAGTATAATTTATTTATGAATAAATTAAAGATCAAAAACATACTAATTCATTTCCTAAATTTTAGCAGCCATTTCTAATAAAAATTTAAAAATCATTTGAATACAATAAAGTTTAATTGCCAAAACTAAAAACAAAACAAAAAAAGTATAATAAAAGGCATATCATTAAAATTTTTAATTAATGTCAAAAATGAGACAGTAGTGTTTACTATTGGTATTACTAGTTAATGTTTTCTTGGGGCTTCTGGCAAACCCAGTAAGGTGGAAAAAATGAAATAATCAGTATAGATTGTGGTTTTTGGTGATGAAGTGGTTGTACCATGTGAGATTCTGTTAAAAAAAACCAATATTTTAATAACAATTTGATAAGGCAGACAAATATAGAATAAACAAAAACCAAGTCTGTTCTATATACTAGTAATAAGCTCCATAGGATAGAAATGGAGTCATAATAATGCCAATAAATTAAAATACTTTGGAATAAATGAAAATTTTAAAAAACTACAAAGTCTTATTGAAGGATATGAAACAAGATCTGAACAAATGGAAAACACACAATGTTCCTGGTTGAGAAGACCTCATATAAAAAAGAGATCATTTCTCTTCATACTAATTTCTATATATTATGTGACTCCCAATTAGAATATTTGCAGATATTTTAGGGGGATTGGATAAAATTACCGTAAAGTTCATATGAAAGACCAGATGCTTGAGAATACACTGTAAATAAAGCCTCTGTAACAAGCAATAACGACTTTGAAATCAATTAAATGTGATTAGAATTGAAATAGGTCAATGTAGCAAAAGAGAATTAGAAGAATTATGCACTTTAGAAGTATAAAAGTGAGGTCTCACTCAGCATGAAAAAATTAATTTATTTAACAAATAATGTTGGCTCCACTTTTATCCATATAGAAGAAATAAAGTTGCTGTTCAATCTCACACCATATACGAAAATAGATTTCAGGTGGATTAAACCCTTTGGCGGGGAGGAGGGAACAAACAAAAATCTCAGAAGAAAATCTGTATTTTGTAAAGCTTGCCATCCAATGGTGAGAGAGACTTTAACCATGACAACAAATCCATATAATAATGTTAGACTTAAAAATTTATTTTTATTTTTTATTTTTTCTCCAACTTTAGTGAGCATCAGAATAGACTTTTTTGACCTCAAAAAAAATTAAACTACCTGTACAGCAAAAAATACTATAATTAAAAACAATAGAGGAATAGATTTTGAAAAATATCTGCAAAGAAGCTGAAAGATAAAGGGCTAATATATTTAATAAAATATGTAGTGCTTACAAAGTGACAAGAAAAAGAATTCTAAAAGAAAATGGGATTTGAATGATTAATTTACAGTGAAGCAAATCTAACAAACATATGGAAAGATACTCAAACTCAGTAGCAGGTAGGGAAATGTAGAGTAAAAATGAAGTACTCACTTGCACCCATCAGACTAGCAAAAACTCAAATGAGCAATACATATTTTTGCCTAGGAAGGAGGTAGGGAGTAGAGAATAGGTACTTATTGCTAGTAGAACTGTGAATTGTTGTGGTGTTTTAGGAGAGCAATATGACAACATCTATTCAATTAAAAATATATATATCATTTGACCTAGAAATTCTGCTACTGGAAATATTTCCCATAAATGGATATATATAAGGATATATGTGTAAGGATGTTAAATGTAGCATTTCTTCAAGGAAGCAAAAAGCTGGAGCAAATGGAGGGCACATCAATATAAGACTAATTGAGTAAATTAAGGTACCTCTACAACAGGGAATATTATGCAGCCATCAAAATGACGTGTGCTGTACCAATTGACCTAGAAAGATTTTAGGAGGCGTTGTTGAGTAAGGAAATCAATTTGCTAAAAAGAATGTATAATATACTTACATGTTTGTAGAACAGTAACAACTCCCTTCCATTTTAGAATGTGTGTATATGTTAGTGTATCTGGCTACAGAAATACTTCAGAGTTACACTCCTAGTTGTTAGCATGAGTTGAGGGGAGGGCATAGGCCCAAGTAAAAAGGTAGGAAGAAGATTGCACTAACCTTTCCAGTATGCATAATTTTATTTACATAAAAATATTCTTGGCTCACGCCTGTAATCCTAGCTCTCTGGGAGGCCGAGGCAGGAGGATTGCTCAAGGCCAGGAGTTCGAAACCAGCCTGAGCAAGAGTGAGACTCCGTCTCTACTAAAAATAGAAAGAAATTAACTGACCAACTAAAAATATATAGAAAAAATTACCCAGGCATGGTGGCACATGCCTGTAGTCCCAGCTACTCAGGAGGCTGAGGCAGTAGGATTGCTTGAGCCCAGGAGTTTGAGGTTGCTATGAGCTAGGCTGATGCCATGGCACTCTAGCCCCGGCAAGAGAGTGAGACTGTCTTAAAAAAAAAAAAAAATTCTTATTTACATACATATAGAAATTAGAAAAAAGATCCGTATCTCCTGATTGGTAGGGATCCTAATGATATGTGATTAACTTAAAAAAAAAGCAACAAGTTGCAGAGTAATCTATACATTACTATGGTTCTATTATACTACTTTGGTGAAAACAACAAACAAAAGCGTTGAGTGCATATCAATGCTTGAGGATGTTTGCAGGAATAATGTCAGTCTGTCACTGTTCTCTACTTCAGGTCGCTGGGGCGGGGAAGGAGGTGGATGCAAGGGGATGATCAGCTTTCTCTTTATATGTCTTTGCACTGTTTCGCATGTTGCTTTTATGCTTTTGTGAAACATCTTTAAAACGAGAAACTTAAAGCAACCACGCAAACAAATCCCAAGAACACCGTACAGCTTCTGCCTTCGAGGAGCTCACAGTCTCATCCAGACTGTCTTCAGATACTTAAAGCATCTCATTTACTCTCTATGGCTTTCTGGAAAGCAGGCGAGGGGAGGAAGGCATGGCAAGGTGGGGGCCCCCTCCCCTGGAGGTGCTCAGCCCACGTGTGATGTGCTCCTGAGAGGAAGGCGAGAGTCCACAATCAGTGCTGCTCCAAATTTTCTGAATTTGGATGAATTACCCAGGGTCCTTGTTAAAAATAAGAATCTCCGGGATCTAGCCTCAACCCAGTGAATTAGAATCACCAGGGGAAGGGTCTGGGAGGATAGAGTTCCACTAGTGCCCAGGTGGTTCATATTGTCAGGGAATTCGGAGTAGCTGGAACTTCTGATTAAATCAAGAGAAAAGAAGAAAAGACATCACCTATCAACTCCACATGTGTTTCGGGGGGGGTTGGGGAGGGTGCCGACCCTGTGCCAGGTGTTGGGCTGGGCACTGAGGATGAAACGGTGAACAGCTAGAGACCCTCTCTGACTTCACCAAGCTCCAAGGCCAGTGGGGGAGACAGGGATGAAATAAATTGGGTCCCACAACTTGGGGCTAGGACTGGGGTGAAACTAGTGAGGCACCTGCCTTGGGCACATGATTTAAGGGGGCTCCAAAAACTCAGCTCTCGAAGAATACTTCAATCCCTATTTTAAAAAATCAAAATGAATGCAAAAATCCATGATGAATAAAATATAAACATTTTATATGAAGACAGGATCAGCATTACTGATTTTTCCTTTTGCCTCAGGCTCTGTTATGGCTCTGCGTGGCATGGCCACAAATCATTTCACCAGAAGAATTAAAGGATGTTTAGACTCTAGATAGCAGGGGAGCTGGCTGAGGCTTGGGTAGGGGGGATCATCGTTAGACAATCGCTGGGACTAACAGGCAAGGGTGCAGAGATGAGGGTGTAAGCAACAGAACCGGGAGAGCCCCGGAGGCAGGAGACAGCTTTGTGCTTCTGAAGGCACTGAGATAGCCAATGTGTCCACACCTGGGGTTCTCAGCCGCAGTGAGTATTAGAATCACCTGGAAAGTTATAACAGTCCCAATGCCCAGGCCCCGCCCCAGACCTGGTGAGTCAGACTCTCCAGTGGTGGGGCTGAGCCTTGGCTGGTTGCTGAAGCTCAGCAGGCAGCTGCGAAGTGCAGGCTGGGTGGAGATGACCACGACCTAGTGAGACAGAGGAGCGAGAGAGACCAGACTTGGGAGAAAAGTAGGGGCGTGACCCAGTGCCTTGAAGGCCAGTGTCATCAGTCTGGGCTTTTCCCAAAGAGCATGGCAGATCACTGGGAGGGGTTTAAATACGAAGATGACATGATCTAATGTTTTTTAATTTTTTTTGAGACAGACTCTCCCTTTGTTGCCCAGGCTAGAGTGAGTGCCTTGGCGTCAGCCTAGCTCACAGCAACCTCAAACTCCTGGGCTCAAGCCATCCTTCTGCCTCAGCCTCCCGAGTAGCTGGGACTACAGGCATGCGCCACCATGCCTGGCTAATTTTTTCTATATAGTTTTAGTTGGCCAATTAATTTCTTTCTATTTATAGTAGAGATGGGGTCTCGCTCTTGTTCAGGCTGGTTTCGAACTCCTGACCTTGAGCAATCCGCTTGCCTCGGCCTCCCAGAGTGCTAGGGTTACAGGCATGAGCCACCGCGCCCGGCCCTATCTAATGTTTTTTTAAAGGATCACTCTGGCTGCTGTGATGGGAATGGATAGAGAGGGAAGAGTGGGTCTGGGGGTGAGTTGGAAATTGGTTGTAAGCGTCCAGGTAAGAGATAGTGGTGGCTTGGGCTGGGCTGCCGGCAGCAGAGGAGGGAGACACATTTAAGAAATAAGAGTGGAATTCGTAGGATTTGGCGATGGCTCAGTTGTGAGGGGGCGAAGGAGAGGAAACATTATGGATGACCCCACGGAGCCCAGCATCAGCAACTGGGTGGGTGGTGATAACATTCACGGAGATAGAGGACAGGGGGCATGGGGACAGGTTTCAGGGGACGAGGGGTATCATGGGTCTAGTTTTGGACACCCCGAGTTTGCGAGATGGCCCAGCGGGGAATGCTGGGTGGGCACATGGATACAGGAAGCACGGGCCTGGAGAGGGGACCCCCCTGGAGTTCTAATGTGGGAATGGTTGGTCCATGCAGTTGGTCATAAACAAAGCCGTAGGAGTGGGCGAGACTGCTGAAAAGAGAGAGAACTAGGTGAGCGGTGGAGGAGGCCTGGCCTGCAGAAGGCCACCTCGAGTGGCTGAGTAGGGCAAGGAGCAGGGACGAGGCAGAGAGGAAGGAGGAGAATCGGCAGGCACTGAGAACTCACGGCCACGCGGGCAGCAGGGAGCATCGCTTATGAGACAGCTAGGCTCGCAGAAGAGAGAAGGACCCCTGTGTCTGGGCTAGGAAACAACTGGTGAAAATGACTGGGCCTGGATAAATCAGTAGGACTCAGGCAGAGAGGAGAAGATTCTGGAAGAGAGAGGAAAAGAGGGAGGTATAAGAAAAGGCAGCCATGGGAAGGAATGAGGTGTGTTGGGGGCCATTCATCAAGTACAGATGAGTGGGATTCAGGCAGAAGCCTGTCTTGGAAGAAAAGGTTAGCAGGTAGGTGGTGACTTTTGAAGACTTTCTGTAGTCTTCCTCTTGCCTGTCTGTATATGTGACTTTCCTCTAATCCGGCCTCTGCGGGACAGCAAGCACCACTCGGGGCAGCTTTGCTATACCCCACAGACGTGTAAAGCAGCCAAAGCTTTTGCAATACTTGTAGCCCACATGACTCAAGGTGAGCACCGAGGACAATGTGCTTTGCCAAGTAGCAGGGTGCATACATTTCTGCGTTGAATGGAGTGTTTGTTTCCTTCTCCCCGACTCACCCACCTCAAATAGCCCAGCTGCACTGTGATTGACGCTTCCCTTCTTCCCTTGTGCTCTCTTATAAGTAGAAGCACAGACAAGCTTTTGCCTGAAAGGCAAGATGCTAGTGTTATCTTTCCTGAGTGGGCTCATAAATGCAGATTCTTTGGAGAGAGGTGTGTATAATCAGCTCACGAGCCAGTATTTTGCATGTGCAATGAACAGATGTGGCTGCATTATTCAGTTTCCCAATTCAACTTCCCTGCTCGAAAGTACTTAAGAAAATGTGATGTGGATGAACACATCTCCCCAAGTGAAAATAATCCACTGACAACAGAATTAGCAACCAGAGTTGGACACACCAAGAGGAGTTGCAAATGTTCCAGTGAACCGCTTGTCATGCTGGTGGCTTATTGAATTCTCTGCCCAAAATGTTATGATGTGCTGTGTCACTTCAAGTTTTCTTCGTAAAGATTAAATAATTTCTAATTATGTTTCTTGTGACACTATAGTAATTTTGAAAGATATCACACTAGGGTGGAAACATGTTTGTTTAACTCACCCTTCATTGTTTTTTTTAATATTGTGAAATGTGACATTCATACCAAGTGTGCATGAAAACATACGCACAGTTTGTAGAACGGTTACACAGATGTTCACTTTTATAACCACTACTTAGAAATAGACTATTAGTGGCCCCTGGAATGCTGATGTACGCTTTCTACTTCCTAGAGTCACCAAAGCCTTACTTTTGTGGTAGCGATTTCATTGCCTTTGCTTAGAATTTTACCACCTGTTTATCCATCACTAAAATATAATTTAGTTTTGCTTGTATTGTACCATATTTACTATTTGTGTCTTTGTGCAAATGCAAAACCCATGACTGCCTCCTTATATTTTGCACCCTAGGTGCCTTGCTGCCTCATGTTGGTCTTCTTGTGTGTATAGCTTTGGTTCATCTTTTTCACTGCTGTATAATGTTTGTTGCATTATTAGTAAGACTGTGACACAGCTCATTTGTGCATTGCACCAGTGGACATTGCGCTGTTTCTGGTTGTAATGACTTTATGGTTCATGTGAATATTCTTATACATGTCTCCTGGAATACATATGCATGTCTATGTATATACATTTATATGTATTCATATATGTTCTATGCAGTAGGATAGGACATACAGCATAGGACATATAGCAAAGACTGTTTTCATGCTGTGTTTTGGAAGTAATATTTTACATTCCTTTTGGATAGTTAATGATAAAACATGCCAATCCAATGCAAACATGATTTTATTATAAACCTTAGTATTTTCGACATAATGGAAAATATTATTCATTTCATAATAATATCTACCAATTCTAGATTCACATACACACACTGTTTACCTAAAAGTGGGGCCAAATACTTATGCAGGCAAGCCTAGCACTCAGGACTGAATGCTTCATTCTGAAAGCTGTTCTTTCTATCCCCCCATCCCATACTCTTTAATTTTGGGGGGGCTTTCAATGGGAAAAGTGAATCATGCAAGATATTAATAATTTTGAATTGATTAGTCAGAGGCAGACATCTCTTCAGGATTTTTGTTTCCAAGAGCCCTGGTTTACTCTGCTCTGGTGAAGAGAATGTGAATCATGGGCTCTATGTAGCTGAACCTATGTGCATTTTAAGTGAGGTTGTTTAATGTGCATAACTTGTTCCTCCTGTCTGATTTTGTGAAACACATATCTGACTGCATATTTAGTATCTGTTTCCATCATGTGTTTTGTGATGGAATCTGCTGGTCAAAACATCATCATTTTATTTATTGAACAGTTTGAAATTTGGTATCTAACTCAGTTCAGGCTGCTATGCAAATTACCACGGACTGAGTGGCTTAAATATTTTTGTCTCACAACTCTGGAGTCTGGGAAGTCTAAGATCAAGGTGTGGGCAGATCTGGTGTCTGGGGAGGGTCTGCTTCCTGGTTTGCAGTTAGCTGCCTTCTCATTGTATCTTCACATGGCAGAGAGCTCCAGACCTTTATTCCCTCACACGGGTGTTAATACCATTCCTGAGGTCTCCATCTTCATGACTTCATTACTTCCCAAAGGCCCTACCTTCAAATACCATCACACTGAGGACTTAGGCTTCGGCATATGAGTTTTTGGGGGACACAAACATTCAGTCCATAGCAAACCCTTTGAGATATTCTAAGTTTCCCATTAGCTTTTGTTGCAAGCATTAGTAAAAGAGGAGAAGTCTATTTCTTTAATTAGTAATTTAATTATTAAAATGGCCAACTCTCCAGCTTTCATTGTCGTCACTAAAAGTTTTAGTAGAATTCTACTTCTATGTGTTTGGTTCAGTGAAATAATCGTGTGATTTGTATTAAATATGATATAATTATTTAATTCAAATTTTTCTTCTTTTAGGAGCTATATTATCTTAAAGAGTATATACTTTAGTACATACCACTAGTGAAAAATCACAATTTTGCTTTATCGAAGCACTAGTTATGTAATACAGAAGTATCTTTCCAGCATAGTTCGAAACTGATCAGCATAAAATTGCAAGGATATAAGGGAAATTTGACTTAATTGTAAAAGACATTGTAAATTAGAACAACAGATATAAAAGGCTTTTACATTTGTACTTATTTGCATATATTAACATTTAACAAGGGATGAAATTTGGAATTCTTTATTGTACTAATACTTGAAAATAGTTATGTAATATAGTTTTTAAAAGCTCAGTTTATAACAGTGACACATTACTCCCCCAAATCTAAACTTTATTTAAACTGTATGTGAGATTCTTTATGTAATTTTTCCGAATAAGGCAACCATTCCAGATAAGGAATCAGATTCATTTATTCTTTACATTGGGTCTTCACTGAAGCTCATCTGGTCTTTCCGTTCGATTTTTTAGAGCTTAGTTCACATTTCACAAAGAGTTTTTCCTGGGTCGGGTGAAGTTGTAGATCATCTGTGTTTTCTGAGCAAAATGTCATTCTACGAGTAGAAAACATAAACACAGCATTAAGTTTTAGATGGAGCTTATTGAATTGTTTCATCTTCTATCAAATATTATTCAATTTATGTAATGCATGTGCCGTCTTTTTAAAAAATAGATTCTTATGTTTGCAGATATTTTTTATAACTTCAGAGAAAGGCAAAAGCCAAGACGGTGAAAGCAATCCGCATAAGACTTCCTGGGGCTCTGTACTGGGGCGATTCCAATTCTGTGAGCACTGAAGGTCCCAGGAGCAGCCCTCCTTTCTTCCCCCTTAGAACTCCTCTGAGATTCGAGGTGGCTGTTGTTTCTTTGACTACCTTGCCCTAACTCCAGGGCAGACGTAGTTCCCCAACTGTTCCTCCCAAGGCAGGCTTCACTTCCCAGCCTGCCGTCCTTGGACGCACTCCAGTTTGTCAGTGCTGTTCTTAAAGGTCCTTGGCATGAGGCCACTGTCCTCAGCCTCTGCCTGGCTCAGCCTGTAAGCCCTGCCCCTTCCTCTTATTGGTGCTGATGCTGTCCACTAAAGGGGACACCACTGTGTGTTTTGGGTCCTTCCCATCCTCCCTCCCTCTCTCTCTCTCTCTGAAACAACTGCTAGGATGCTTTGAGTTTGGGCTTGGCCTGAGATGCTGTTTTGTATTATATTACCTACAACCACATCTATTAAAAAAATATATATATATTTGTATACATATTTTTATATATATATGTGTATATATATGTATATCTGAAGTCACCGAGAATTCTAATTTATGACTTCTTTTTTTTTCTTTGAATTGCATCCAGGGTCAAGTCTTTATTAAATCAGACTTTTTAAATTAAAAAAGTGCTTTGAGTAATTTATGAATGCATTCTTGCAAAATTCAAATGGTAAAGAGATACATGGAGCCTAATGTTAAAGACCCTCTTTACCATCACCTGTCACTGGCTTCACTACGCTATGGTTAGGTGTATTTCCAGACCTGTTCCTTTTACACACATGTCGCTGTTCACACACAAATATAAAGATTCTTTAATAGAAGTGAGATTATACTGTATGTATTTTCCTGCAATTTTTCCTTGTCACCAAATAATGTACTTGGTGACCTGCTCATATCAGTACATATAAGTCTATTTCATTCTTTTTCACCTGTGCATGACATTCCATTGTATGCATTTAGCATTTTCCTATTGATAGGCATTGAGATATTCCCGATAGTTTCCTCTTTATCATTTAACTTTTAAAAACTATAGATCCTATGGACCCCTGATCCCCACATTTTTTTTTTTAGCATGTACCTCTTATAGCCCTGAGGAAGGGTTTGATGGATCTATGTAGTAACACTCAGCCCTGCAACTCCGCTAGATTAGATTAAGGAAAGTCAAGTTAATGGAATCAAAACTAATGGAGGGAGGAACTGTTGGAAACAGTACACAGGCAGCAAAGGTGGTAAAAAGTCAGATAAACTCAAGTCAGATCTGGGATGAGACAATTGTTAGCAATGTCCTCAAGCTGCGTAACTCCTGTTAGCCTCAGTTTCCTGATCTGCACAGCCAGTACTACCCATCGCAGGGTCACTGGGGGGATTACGTGAGATTAATGGCTCGCAGCATCTAGTTCAAGGCCCACCATGCATGGGAACTCTGGCTGGGCCAGTCCCCTCCCCTGTCCACAATCCTCCTACAGTACCACGTGGGGGTGTGCACCAGTGGAGAAGGTGGTGATGTGCTTCATACAAGCTTTTGGGCTGAGTCACATGGGATTGTCATGGTTAGCAGCCACCAAAACTGAGCACTCACTCTCTGGCTAATGTGGGCAGGAACGGTGCTCAGAAGTGGCACTGCTCTAGAAGGTCAGAGTCGTGAGAGAATAGCTAAGGGCAAAAGAGGAGAGAGCGCAGCTTGATTTTCTCAGATCGGTCATGTGGAGAGATCTGTTGGCAGACTGCAGAGTCTGCTCTTAGTAATCGCCAGGAGTTTGCACCCCAGGGAGATAAAATCCGGGTGTCTTTGTATAAGGCACTCGGGGGCATAAATCTACCTAGGCAGGCTCCTTGTGCTAGAACCTGAGAGGTGAGGGAGGAGGGCAGTTCCGAGGTTAGATGCTTGCTGTTTACCATCTCTACTGAGGACAAACCAGGGAGAGACCTGGCCTTCCCAACAAACGAAGGTGGGAGAGGAGAGACAAGTTTCCTGAACACAGAAGTGGGGAGCCAGGAGAGGGCCGGGGAAGCACAGAATTCTCTGGTCACCAAGAACTACAGAGCTGCAGAGCAGCAGGGTTGCTATGGCAAATGCGTTGGGCAGCCCTTCGCTCTGCAGGGTGGAGTGCAGGAGAAGAGGAACCTCCTTCCTTTTCTTTACTCCCTACCCCCACCCCAATCACTTCTTGCCCCAGGGCTTTGGGGCCATGAGAGATTGAGACAGAGTCTCTCTTTGTTGCCCAGGCTAGAATGAGTGCCATGGCATCAGCCTAGCTCACAGCAACCTCAAACTCCTGGGCTCAAGCAATCCTTCTGCCTCAGCCTCCCGAGTAGCTGGGACTACAGGCATGCGCCACCATGCCCGGCTAATTTTTTCTCTCTATATATTAGTTGGCCAATTAATTTCTTTCTATTTATAGTAGAGACGGGGTCTCGCTCTTGCTCAGGCTGGTTTGGAACTCCTGACCTCGAGCAATCCGCCCGGCTCGGCCTCCCAGAGTGCTAGGATTACAGGCGTGAGCCACCGTGCCCGGCCAGGGCTCTTGTTAAAAAGCGTGCATCCTGGGTGTCCTGCCCAAGACCACAGGGAATCAAAAGCTCTGCAGGTGGGTCCAGGAATTCTGCAAATGTATTAAGCTTCCCAGTGATTCTTCGGCATCTAAGATTTGAAAGACACCACCACAGGGAGAGGTAAATTGAGGTTTTTGAGACTATGATCTCCTAAAAGCATTTCTCTGGGTAAACAACGAAAAAGAAATGTCACATCTACCAGTGGCACCCATCTTTACGGTGTAATAACGCCCACTTCCTATGATGAGTGCAAGTATGAAACTGAAACTGTATGGCACACGTAGGTGCTTAATATTAAATAGACGTGAGTAGGAGATTGAGCAGGCAGTCACCTTTGCTGGGTTTCTCCTGCTTTGACTCTGATGGTCTTCAGGAGGAGGCCCGAGTGGCAGCAGGGCTCTGCACCCCACGGGATGATGGTCTGGACCGTGTTCCAGACATTGGTCCACACTGCGCTGTTTTCCCACTTGAACTTGATCATGATCAGCTCACCGATGTCCGAGTCCAACGTGACAAGAAAGGAATAGGTTTTATTACTAGTAATTCCTCCACCCCTTGAAGATACGAAGAAAACCAGACACAGTCAGTCTAGTTGTAACAGCACGGTGAGGCTTAGGCACATTCGAGACGCGTTAGGTTTGCCTGAGTGACTTGGGTTGGTGTTTTTGCTGCATTCCCCAAACTGGTGTTCGACACACTATTAATAGAGAGAGCAATAAGTGTGCCAGGATAAAGAGAGTTTTCCAGGCAATAAAAGAGGGAGAACCACCCTATTTTCTGTGTTAGCATATTAAAGCCTCTGAGAAATCCCACTACAGTGAGTCTAGTTAACTTTCTGTGGCTTAGCTTCTAGGAAGAGACCCCCAGGACACAGTGGGGCTTTGGCAATGGCCTCTGGAACTTCAGCTCTCTGTAGTTTTGATGAACCCAGTACTCCCATACCACACTCTCTCTCCCCAGTAACGCTCCCCCTCATATAAACAGAAACTTCTGTTAAAACAAGAAAGCATAACAGTAATAGAAAAACCACATGTAAAAACTCTGCACCAATTTAGAGCAAGATTTAAATGCGGGCTCCGAGGTATCATTATCAGCTTTACTCACTAATCTCCAAGACATTCAAATATCCCAACATTGGCAGAGCAGCCAGATGCCCTTTCTGCTGCAGAGAACACTCCCCTGGGGAGGGATTGTAGACAGTGTGGGGGCAGCACTGCATCTTGGGGGACGCCGGGGGCAGAGGGCTCCCATGAGGGGCTTGCCATAGCTCTTGCTGCAGTGCGTTGTGAAGACTCGTGTAGGAATCCACCCACCCTGCTAGGCTGTGAGCACCCTAAGGATAGGGCCCTCTAGAACCTTAGATGTGTTGGGTGGAAGACCAACAAACACTTGCCGAAGGACTGAATCAGTGCAGTCAGCAGAGAAGGGGGTAATCTTCAGGAAGCTCAGGACTGTCCCTGCAGTGGCTGAGGGGCTTGTGTCACTTCCCAGGGAGAGGCCACGCTGAGGGCCTCCAAGTGAGGTGGCATGAGGCCGCTGCGAGGGTGTGAGCAGGTGGGCAACAGGGCGAAGGACAGCTGGGGAGGCCGGCCGTGCGGGCTGACTGAGACTGGAAATCTGTGCCCAGGTGAATGAGATACCACTTTGATTTCCGGGTTATGGTTTTTGGAACTCTCTGGAAAGGCGCTCAGAGCCGTCTTGCAGACACCTGCTCTGCTCTTCGCCACTCAGCCCTGCTCGGATCTTCCCGGACTGCAGATCCTGGCGGAGTGGGTGGATTCCTACACGATTCACAACACACTGCAGCGAGAGCTATGACAAGCCACTCAAGGGAGACCTCTGCCCCACTGCCTCCTCCAAGATCCAGTGTTGCCTCTACACTGTCTACAATCCCTCCCCAGGGGTGGGTGTTCTCAGCAGCAGAAAGGTCATCTGGCTGCTCTGCCAACGTCGGGATATTTGAATGTCTTGGAGATTAGTGCGGAAAGCTGACAAGGATACCTCAGAGTGTGGCTTTCCTGTCTGCTCAGCCCTCAGGGCACCAACCTGCCCCACGCACAGGCAGTGGGAGCAGAGAGCAGTAGGAACACATGAGGCTGAGGAGGGACGTGAGGGGCTGGCCTCGGGTGGAGGACATCTGACAGGATGATTGGGGCAGCCAGATGGGATGAGCTGGGTCTACTTAAAGAGTTGTCTCTGAAGCAGCAAATGCTTGTTTCTGTTCACAACAAGAACTGAACAGTAAAGTTGATCTGCAGGCCAAGAGGTTCCCCCTTACGTAAGAGCTACCTCAGGTCACATGGCATCTGGCACCTACCACAGTGCCCTGCATGTAATAAGTACTCGGACCCTCAAGCCTGAATGAAGTGGCTGAGTCTGGCCTGACCCTTGCAAAGTACAGGATCCGTCCAGACCCTGTGAGAAAAATAAGCAACGATCACCACGGACGGGAGCCACAGCTCATACTCACAGCGTGATGGGAATTTTCTGCATTTCCTTTTTTGTTCCCAGTAGAGACATGGTAAAAGTTGGTTCTGCTGGCTTCTCAATGTGGTTGACGAATCGGATCTTGAACTGGTAATGATAAACTAGAGAGAGAATGAGAGTGAATTTAAGTAAGAATTTTTAATTAAAAAGTCTCGGCCGGGCGTGGTGGCTCACGCCTGTAATCCTAGCACTCTGGGAGGCCAAGGCGGGTGGATCGTTTGAGCTCAGGAGTTTGAGACCAGCCTGAGCGGGAGAGAGACCCCGTCTCTATTACAAATAGAAAAAAATTAGCTGGACTACTAAAAAATATATAGAAAAAATTAGCCGGGCACGATGGCGCATGCCTGTAGTCCTAGCTACTCAGGAGGCTGAGGCAGGAGGATCGCTTGAACCCAGGAGTTTGAGGTTGCTGTGAGCTAGGCTGATGCCATGGCACTCTAGCCCTGGCAACAGAGTGAGACTCTATCTCAAAACAAACAAACAAACAAAAATCTCATATTTTAAAAATTTAAAAATGCATAGGGAAAAATTTAGATGGATAGATACCAAAAGGTTAACATTTTCCCCCCAAGTGGTGGGATTATAAATGCTTTTGATCGTTCTCCTTCTCAGTGTTTTCTAAATGTCTACACAAGACTTATATTGTGTCTGTGATATAATGATGATAAGTATCAGCCAATAAAAGATGGCAGGATAGGAGTACTATATATCTTGCATTCTCGCTGAATTCTGGATGCAAGTTCTATTGAAATATTTCTTGTATTTGGTGAGGGTCTCCTTTGTAAATCAAAGGAGAAAGGCAAGAGAGAATACATTGCCATTTCACACTTCTGTCTCTGTCTGATCAGGTCCATTTCAGGCGGTAGCAGAGTTCCAGCTAAGAAATACATGCCCTGATGATGACATCTCTATACTCTGGGCCAGTTCTTGGCAACAAGCTCTGTGAGGTTCAATAAGCACATTTCCTAATGGAAACAAGATAACTCTAGTTCTAGAGTTTGGGCCTAAATGTTTTCTGTCTTATCAAATGTCTAGAACGTCCTTCTACTGGGTTGGTTGGGAAAGGGTAATTTATTTTATTCTTTTTTACCCACAGTCTATATTTAATTACTAAAAACAAAAACTCACTATTAGGTAGGCACTGCTAAATACTTTACATTGCATCATCTCATTTACTCCTAACCCTGTGATGTAGGTATTATCATCCCCATTCTATAAATAAGAAAAACTGGGGCTCAGATAGGTGAAGTGATTTGCTCACAGCCTCATAGCAGAGTCTGTGCTCTTAGCCTCCCTCAATCTAGATGGTGTTGGCCTTGCCTGCATTGTCACACCAGCCAGCTGTGGGGCTGTTTTCAAAATTACCCTACCTCATTCCCAAATGGCTGGTTGCTGCTTAGACTTCTTTGTCTTGCTGTCTTCATATTCTCTAGGTGTTGATGGTGATCTAGCTCCATGATCACAGACAGGTCTAGCATGACATGTCAATTCCATCTGATTGATAGCGACTGCCTAGAGAACCCTATGTTGAGATGGATTCTGAGACCATGCCCAGGTTCTTAGGAAGATCTCTATCTGCTTTGGGCGAAGGATAGGGGATTTATAGTATGCTTGCTATATGTTTGCATTTCCTGTTCTAGACAAAGATTAATCCACTGATCCTAATATAGCACCTTGCATATAGTAGGTGCTTTGATAAACTTTTGCTTGGGGGTGATGTATCAGGAGGCGCAGTAACATCCAGCAAGATGGAAATCACCCCTGAGGATTCAAGACCTGAGTTTCAAGATTTGTCGTAGGAGAATTCCTTTTAGAGTACTTAGATCATGATAACCTAGCCACTTGACCATTCGACCCTTGTACCCAGCATGTGGATATTCATCATCTTCATCAATTAACCCGCTAACTCCCAAATGGTGCCGTTTCCACTGGAGGTTGGTAGCTATACAGCAAACCTAGCAGAAGACATTGCCAATGGTGTATTGCTAACACACCAGTTTCAGTCTCCTGCAGTGCCTGTATTGCTGGGTTTCTAGATTATTTACACAATCCTATCCTTTGGCATAAACAAATCTTCCTTTTTTTTTTTTTTTTTTTTTAAGAGACAAGGTCTTGCTATGTAGCCCAGGCTGGCCTTGAACTCCTGGGCTCAAGCGATTCTCCCACCTCAGCCTCCTGCATAGCTGGGACTCCAGACATGTGTCACCATGCCCAGCTTCCCATTTAGATTTTGCAGTGCGTTTGCTCACGTGTCCGGGGATGATATCTCTTGGGATTACCAAAGGAGCTCTCTCTGAAGCACCAAATGTTTATTTATGTTCACAGCAAGAACCAAATACTAACAGTTAATTCATAGGCCAAGAGTTTTCTGCTTTAGTAAGAGCCAACTTGGGTCGTAGCTGGCAGCCACTACAGTGCCTGTGCATGATATAGGTGCTCAAGTCCTCGAGCCTGGAAAAAAGTAGTTTGATGCCCTCAAGACAGCAAAAAAGGCTTTGGGTGAGAAATAAGAGAAAAGCTATGGACACAAGTCCCAGGCAAGGGTTCCTAAACCCGTGGGTGGCACCACTGGAAAGAGAGACTGCAGCTTATCATACCAGAAGCTTCTGGAGAGGTCTTACGCTCTTTGGGCGTTTGTCGAGGAAGCTGTGCAAGAAGTGAGCAGTGCTATAAGTCGCACTGAGGCAAAAAAGGAAAGGTCGATCCGAAGACACGGGCTACAGACATCAGGGTGGGAGGACTGGGTTAACTTCCGGTTAACTTCACAAAGACACAGGGCACCTTCCAGAGAATGCAAGGAACACTCATAACTATCAATTTTCAATTCAGTATAACATCCTATGGATTAAGTAGAAGTCTATTGTGTGCTAAGCCCAGTGTTAAAAGATGAACCAGTAAAAGTGTGTAATTGCTGCTATGCATGATAATAACATTGGTTAATATTTATTTTTGGTTGTTGCCAGGTGCTTTGGATCTATTACCTCATAACGAGTGACACTGTTATTATCTCATTTTAGAATAGAGGGAACTGAAGCACAGAGAGGTTAAGTGACTTTTCTGGGATCACACAGTGAGAAAGTAGCACGGCTAGCGTGGCAGCCCAGGCAGCCCGGATCCAGAACCTGAAATTTTACACATTTATACCCAGGACTGAGAGCTTTATATCCCCTAAGGAAAAAGTTGAAATGTGGAAAGAGATTTAAGTTAAAAAAATGTGATAACAATTATTTCTTTAAAAATAAACCACCAACACCTGAAATATTCAGTAATAGAAGAATGACTATGGATCAACAATATCAATTATGCCAATTACCATTTAGTTCTTTACTATGTCCCAGACATTGAGCTAATTGTCTCACATAATTATCTCACTTCCCTTTACAACAACTTTATAAGATGCCTACTTTATCTTCCTTCCCACATCATTTTATAAATGAAACCAAGGCTCAGAAATAGTTAAATAACATGTCCGTTGTCACGTGGCTAATAACTTGTGAAGCCATAATTAGAAGTTATTCTGCCGATTCTCAGTTCATAGTCCCAACCATGTGATTTACTCTTATAAAGCCATTAAAAGATATTTTGGGAACGATTGCAATGCTTATGAAAGATGCGAAAAGAAAACAAAAACAAAAAACCAGGATATGAACTTGTCTGTTTAGTATGAGACCAGCCCTGTAAAAGAGAATGCATAGAAGTAGGGGAATTCGCAAAAATATTAGCAGCGCTCATCTCTGGGAAGGGCAGAGAGGTACTTTTTATTCTTTTCTTTATGTTCTGCATGTTCCACATTTTCTACACCATAAGCATGTGTTCTAATCAGAATCTTACTGGAAAAAGGAAGAGCTTTTCAAAGTGTTCAAAACAAAAACAAGAGGGCTAGAAGTTGCAGTCCTGACTTTGGAGGAGATTGAAGCTGGGAGGCAGTCACTCATGGGACCTTTGTCACCTCTGCCTTGTCTCAAGGGCATGAATGTCCATGTCTTATCTCCCTGAAGGCAGTCTTGGGGTCACATTGCTGCTTGTAGCTCCCTCAGGGCACACAGCACACGCCAGGCAGCCAAGCAGTACTTTAGCGTGGGCTCTGTGTGAAGAACAACTAGGAACACACACTGCATTAAAGCCCCTAAGAGTGATAAAATAACTTCCTTTTGTCGAGGCTCTACTATGCATCTTGCTACGTGCTAAGTGTTTTACATACAGCGTTTTTGTCCTCATGGCAAGACAACCTTAATCGTAACTTGCTGGTTAATCGTAACTTAATCATTTCCATCTGCTGTCCCTCTTACCCTCACCTACTCTGCCCTCCCTGCCCAGCTCTGAGCTCAAGGATGGGACACCTTGGGCTGCTGACTGGTTCCTGGTTGGCTTTGGCCACTGGAGAGGCACTGGCAGGAGATAAGGGCAGAGGAGAGCAAGGCTGGGGGAATCTTTCCTTGGCTTCCTCCTGCTTCACAGCCCGACTGTGTAGTAACTGCGCCCCCATGTTTAGCAGTCCCTCCTGCACCGCTCTGTTCTCCCTGGGCTAGTCCCATCCCTGGCTCCTGCCCAGCTGTTGCAGTCCCCGTGTGGCGACAGCCCTTGTTGGTTTCCTTAGTACCGCCCACCCTGCTGTAAGGAGTCCCACCCTCTCTCTTCACTCCACCCAGGCGACTAGAGTCCTGTTTTCTGCTGAGACCTAGACTAACACAGTGTTAGTTACCCTGGTGAACTACAGATAAACAAGCAGAGGTTTGGGGACCAATAGTTACTCAGATAGTTATAAGTGGAGCAGAATTTAAAACTCTGGTGTCTAATTCCAAAAGACCCTTTCCCTGTCTCCTGGTGTTTTAACTCTGCAAGCTGAGTCTGCCCTTTTTTTTTTTTTTGAGACAGAGTCTCACTTTATTGCCCAGGCTAGAGTGAGTGCCGTGGCGTCAGCCTAGCTCACAGCAACCTCAAACTCCTGGGCTCAAGCAATCCTGCTGCCTCAGCCTCCCAAGTAGCTGGGACTACAGGCATGTGCCACCATGCCCGGCTAATTTTTTTTTCTATATCTATATTAGTTGGCCAATTAATTTCTTTCTATTTATAGTAGAGACGGGGTCTCGCTCTTGCTTAGGCTGGTCTTGAACTCCTGAGCTCAAATGATCCGCCCGCCTCGGCCTCCCAGAGAGCTAGGATTACAGGCGTGAGCCACCGTGCCCGGCCTGAGTCTGCCCTTTGAAAGCAAAAGGCAAACAGCCCCTGAAGACGAGCTGTGGTCAAAACTTGCCTCGAATGAAGCCACCAAGACAAAGTGGCTGCCAGCTGTGACCCACTTTCATCCATCCTGGGCTATCACCGCCACAGAGGCCTCCCTCCTGTCCCCTGAATGCGATAAATGTTTCGGGTCCCTGTCTTGAAGATGTGTTTTTGTCTTCCCTTTTTCTTAAATTGTAAGTAAGAGATCGATTTCCAGGTCTGAGATGCCACGGTCCCAGGACTCTGGGGGTGGGTGCTTGTGCAAATCCCAGGAGTTGGCTTCAGGTGATGCCAAGTCCCACGTAGCTTGCGTATCCTATGAATGAGAATTTCCTGTCTCCCCCCGCCCCCAAGTGTGTCCCTGGAGTGGGATGTATGTCGGAGGTCAGAACCTGCCAAAGTGTGTGGGCTGAACCCGAGTGAGCTGCATCCTGAAGTCACCAAGGAGCGGCTTGGAGGGAGCCTCCACTGGTGCTTGAAGTGCCCTGGTGTTTACAGTAGCATTCCTGAAAACCTCCATGTCTGCACAGCAATCCTGTATGACTGCACTAGGAAAGTCACTTTTTTGGAGAAATCTTGAAATGAAATTAATTTTTTTTAAATGTGAAAGGGCAGACCAGGTATGGTGACTCATGCCTGTAATCCTAGCACTGTGGGAGGATTGCTTGAGCCCAGGAATTCAAGACCAGCCTGGGCAATAGAGCAAGACCCCATCTCTACAAAAAACTTTAAAAAATTAGCCAAGTGTGGTGGTGCATGCTAGCAGTCTCAGCTACTTGGGAGGCTGAGGCAGGAGACTGCTTGAGCCCAGGAGTTGGAGGCTGCAGTGAGCTATGATGATGCCACTGCACTTTGGCCTGGCCAACAGAGAGCCTGTCTCAAAAAACAAAACAAAAAAACCAAATAAGGGCCTTTCAAATAATTTCATAATTATTTGTTCTTATTTGGATTTTTGTCAGCATTTTTCTTTAAAAACAAAACAACTTGCCTACCATTCCACTCCTCACCCCTTCCTCCACGATGCTATTACAAAGCTTATGGAAAAGAGCGTGAGTGATTTTGCTCACTTTACCTTATGACATATTTAATAAGGATGTTAAAAAATGATTTGGGGAAAATGCTTTGATCCTGCAACTGCAAAGAGGCCAGTACAACACATTCTCGAGTTCTGGCAGGAGAAATTATTTCAGGTCTTAAAGATGAAAGGCGTGAAATAGTCCATCGACCCTGACTGCGAGCAGGCAAACTCCATCTAGAGCAGAACCGTGAGGAGATTCTCCTCACCGAGAAAACTCCGGCATTATAATCCTGCGTGGATCCTGCTGGTGCCTTTTAAAAAAAGAAAAACTTACATTTCTTCTCATAAGGCAGCTACTTACGAACATCAAGTTGTGGAATTTAGGGAAAGAGAATAATCTTTCCTTTTCTCTTTTGTCTCACAGAAACAATGATTCTGAATCACTAGATATTGGCCTTGGGAGATGTTATGACTCTCTCTGCAAATGTCAGAGGGCTTTTTTTTTTTTTAACCCCACTTAGGCTATAGATTTTCTCTTGTGGAGATGGCATGTTTTCTTGAAGCACTGAGAGCTTGTTCCTAGACCGGAAATGCCTCTAACCGGAGGGGGAAGCGGAAGATCCCGGAACTGAGGGGCCCAAGGCTGGTGGTGTCCTCCGGGGTGCTCTTGCACCAGGCCACCAGCCCACACAGGGGCTGCATGAATTAACTCAGAGCAGCCTCAAGTGGAGGAGAAAAGGAGCAAATGATTTTGTAAGCGTACGTATTATGCCTTTTGGTGACCACATGTGGTTTAACAGGACAGCCCTGTTATGTGATGCTTGAGGTCATGAGACGGGAGCCGTGCCCCTTCTGTGGGGAGTCTGTTGCTGACTGCCAGCCCTGGAGATGGGGAGTGTGTGTGTGATAAGGAGCGTTGTGCTGAGGGGCATCCTGTCACCAGCTATTTGTGCCGGGGGTGTGACAAGAGTCCTCCACTGAAAGACTGAGTCTCCTCCGCCTGCTGCCCCTGGTCTTGAGCACTCACAGCCTCTCTGTGAGTCTATTTCATCTGTGAAATGCAAATTAAAAGCTGCCTCACAGGGTTGTTGTGAGGACATGATGAGATGGCAGTGTCAAAGTGTCCGCCTTCCAGAAGGTGCTGATCCAGTGTTACCTGCTCCCTTCCTTCATGCCGCACTGAGCAGGACAATGTTGTTTTTTTTGAGACAGAGTCTCACTCTGTTGCCCAGGCTAGAGTGAGTGCCGTGGCGTCAGCCTAGCTCACAGCAACCTCAAACTCCTGGGCTCAAGCAATCCTTCTGCCTCAGCCTCCCAAGGAGCTGGGACTACAGGCATTCGCCACCATGTCCGGCTAATTTTTTCTATATATATTAGTTGGCCAATTAATTTCTTTCTATTTACAGTAGAGACGGGGTCTCGCTCTTGCTCAAGCTGGTTTCGAACTCCTGACCTCGAGCAATCCACCTGCCTCGGCCTCCCAGAGAGCTAGGATTACAGGCATGAGCCACTGTGCCTGGCCAGGACAACGTTTTGAGACCTATCTGAAGGTCCCATTTGTAGTGGTTCATCCCCCTGTGTGTTCATGTCCCTGACTCTGTGGCTGGAAAAGCAGAGGCCCCTGTAGGTTTTTAGGTCATTAGGTCAGGGGCCCGTAGTGCTGGGCAGCAAAGCCAAGATTCTTGACGCTCCTTACCCCAATCCCAAGCCTGTGCTCTCTCTATGACACCCACTGTTGCTTCTGGAACTTTTCCCTGGAAATCAGTGACAACTTTCCAAAGAAGTAGCCGAGAAGAGCCAAAGACAGACAGACTCCCCTAGTCCCAGTCTGGCTAGTCATCGCTTCCCCCAGCAGGAAAGAGCGCTCTTGTCAGCTGGAGCAAGCCCCAGAAGCCAGTTCCCTGGGCTGGGTGAGCCCAAGTGCAGGCCAGGAGCGAACAGGAGAGCAGGGGAGAGCCCCAAAGAGGGAGAGTGAGAGGAGGACACACACTGGGATGACTCAGGAGTGAAGGTAAATCAGTGATGGGCCTTGGTCCTACCCTGAGGAGGCCCACGTGCAGCCAAAGGATTGGATACTGCGTTTGACACTCGCCAATTGTGTGGCTTTGGGAAGAAAATTCAACCTCTCTGGATCCCAATTTATTTATTGGAAAATTAAGTATCATCACCGCTCCCCTTTGTCTCTGTGTTGCTGTGAGGATCTAATGACAAATGAGACAGTTTGTGCAACACGCCCAGCAAGGGACCTGGGGGGCAGCTGTCCCTTAAGTGCCACTTCCCTCCCCTCCACCTGGTTGGCTACCCCATGCGACTGCTGCGAGGGTTAAATGAGAAGAGGCACTTGCTAAACTCAAGACGGGTTAGTTTCCCTCTCCCTCCCTTAAAAACAGGCTCCCAAACTGGTCCGAGGTTTCTCTCCAGGGAGCTCTAGTGGAAGTGGGTGATAAATTGCCTCGTTTCGCTCTGTGGCTGTTTCCCCATTCTCCGCTGCGGCTGCTGTACTCTCGCAGTGTTTACCCGAGTTCTGGCGCTGGTTGTAGAAATAGATCCTTTGATGGTTTTGTCAAAATATCTTGGGAGCCAGAGGAACACGGGCCAAGTTAGTCATCCTTTGTGAAACTACAATCAGGAGGAGATGTTTATCTTGCCCAACAAGACCCTGCACTAAAATATAAGGTACAATTAGATGTCCTTGCAAAATGCGGATTGCGGTTTCTCTGTAGACCAGGCTTGGGCAAGTCTGCTCTTTTAAGAGTTTATACATATTCATCAAGACGCTGGAGGTGGCCAGTGAAATAGGCTTTCGGGGCTCAAGTCAGAGATAATGATGGGTGTGGAGAAGGGTGCATTTACTGGCAGCCTCGATTAGAGGCTTCTAATCTAGCACCATCGCTGCAGGGATGGAAATGTTTTATTTCTGTGCTCTCTGAGGCACTTGAAAGGTGGCTAGTGGGACTGAGAAATGGAAGTTTTGGTTTTATTTAATTTAAAGTAATTTGGATTTGGATTTAAATAGCCACATATGGTTTGTGGCTACCATATTGGACAACATAGCATTATCCAGATTGCAGCATCCTGGGAGCAGTGGCTTCCATGTGAGTCTCACAGGGGTATATATGGTTTCCAGCCACGCCCAGGGCAGCTTGATGGGACCACAGACACGCCACTCCCCACTGGCAACTGGAACTAGGTTGAGCAGAGTAGGACTTTGCTCGCTGGAAGGACTGAAGCAGAACTGGGGAGAAATGGGGAGGAGCCGGAAAGGGGAGGGGGCAGTGCAGGCCACAGCTCAGCACGGATCATGACGAGTTTCAGGCAGTCCTGCCTTGTAGCCTCCGCATCACTGGCCCGCTAGGGACCCACCTCATCCGCTTGTCCCTGGAGCAAGATAAGCAGTTGGTAATAGAGAGACACAAATGTTGTCTCCAAGGGACTCATTGCTTGTTACTCTCCACTGAGCCCACTGAGGGTGGGACTTGCTTGAAGAATGCATCAGCTCATTGGTTTGGGTAGCTGGTGGGTGAGATAATGTCACCCTGATGTGACTCTTTGGTCTCCCTTAATGGGAAAGGGACCCTCCTGAGTTCACACCTCAGGTCAGGCACCTGAGGTCATTGGCAAGTGGGAGAAACTCAACCTGGCTTGTGCCTCCTGCTCTTCCTTCCTTCTCTTGATACTTGCCTTCCTCTCCCATCTCCAAGCTCCCCGGAGATGTCCTCAGGCTGGACCAAGCCCCTTACTTCCGGTGGAGTCCCCAGTTCAGCCCTGGAGGATGAAAACTGACCTCTTTTCTGCCCAGCCTGGTCTTAAGGAGAAAGCAACGCCCCTTCCTCCTCCTCTTCTCCCTCCTCCCTCTTCAAGCTCCACAAACACACCAGAGGCAGGTCACTGAGGAAAAAGAAAATCACTCCACTCGTTGTGTGGAGGCCCTGGGTGTAAATGCCAGCTCTGCTGAACATTCACTTGTGTCCCTGGGCAAATGATTCTGTCTAGGCCTTGGTTTCCCCATCTTTAAAATGGTGGGCTGAATACTTTCTCACGTGTTAACATTCCACGACTAAAACAGATCCGGGGAAATGTGATTATCTAAGAGGCTTAATCACTCCAGGTAGCTTTGCCATGTAACAGAGGAGCTGGTTCACCCAAATGAGTCTCTAATTGGCAGCCTGCAGTGGGGGGAGCTCCCTGAAGCAGGAGGCCTTCCGAACTTCCCCACCTGTTCTGGAAGCTTCCCTGCTGCCGCCTCCTCCAACCCAAAGGGACAGACAGCGGAGGGGACACTCTGGCCTGAAAGGTCCCGCCCTTACGCCAACTATTCATTCCAGACGCTATCTGCTGCCCACGACGGATTTCGGTCTTTCCTGGACCTGCTTGGCTCACGGAGGGGAAATCTGGCTGGAGAGCAAAAGTTCAGAGAAACAGAGGAATCCTGTTCCTAAAACATAAGCCTCCTGGGAGTTTGAACTCGTGACTGGGAGTCAGGTGGCCCCGTTCCAGGCCTCCTTACAGGCCGCATGGCTGTGGGCATTCCGCTCGAGTTTTGCTTTCGTCCTCTTTAAAATGGGATGCTTAACAGCCTCGTCTGGCTGTCGTGAGCACCACAAGGAGTGGATGGCTGCATCTGATGTTTTCTATAAAATGCTCTGCAAATGCAAAGTGGTGGTGATGGCCTGTTCGCATTCTCCAGATACAAATATCTGCATGGTAACAATCAAACGGCACCACACCAGATTTCTTCTCCCAGCGCCGGAGAGGGTGTGGGGTGAAACAGTAAGATGCTAAATCACTCCCGAGCTGTTTTAAGGATTAGGCAGAAATGTTAATGGCAACAGATGTCGGCTTGTTCCCTCCAGGAGGATTTAGGTTTCAGCTGGAGTATTTCTCTGCTGGCCTCAGCCCAAGACGTGGCCACAGCCCTTTCTCCAACCTTCCATTCAACCCAGAGAGCGGCAGGGGCTCACTTTCTTCCCTGAGGTTAAAAATCTGGCTGGGAAACACTGGAAGCCGAATCTTGGCTTGGGAGGACCTCAGTGTGACAATAAATATCCCGTAAGACTGCTGATTCGCACCTTAGGGGAAACGAAATGCCGCCTGGAACCTAGTTTTTTATGGGTGTTCATCTCCGTGAACAGAGATGGGAGGAGTGGGCGCTGGCCCGGGTCTGCAGATCAGGGTGGTCCAGCTACAGGCACCTGCTCAGGGCCTTCCGGATGGAACATTCTAGGGAAGCATGAAAATGGACAGAGCCTCCCGCCCCCAAAAAGGATTGTTTCAGAAATCACCAAGGTTTCTCCTCCTAGCTCTTGGCAGCAAGGTGGCCAGGTTCTTGGGAAAGGAGAAGGGCTGTGTCAACATCGCTGTCTGGAGCCTGTGCAGTTCCAGAAACGCTAACAGCGGAGCCAGGGGAAACTTCTCAGCCTTTCAGATGAGTCACTGCACCCTGCCCTTCTGAGGACTCCAGGCCCCTGGGCACTCACCTTTGAAGGGGGACTGGGCTCGCGTCACGAGGAAGAGCTTCTTGCTCTTGCTCTGCGGCTGCTGGTGGACGTGGTAGCCCAGCGTGTTGCAGCGGCCCTTCCTGCAGCTCAGGCACCGGCCCTGGCTGAAGCTGTCCATGTCGCTGCACAGGTAGGCCGTGCTCTGCATGCTGTCGTGCAGCAGGGAGTCGATGAACAGGTGCACCGATCGCTCGTGGGAGCATTTTATGGCCTTGGTGATCGTGGCTGGAACAGAGCGCAAGACATGTTATCACCCCTTAACCCGAAGCAGCCTCCACTCAAAGGATCATCTCGGTTCTCCGCCTGCAGCAGATTAGCAGAAGCACACGGGGAGACAGGGTGGGATCGCTGAGGTCCATCTGCTGACAACAGCGGGATGTTACAGCTGCCCGGAAGCTAAAGAAAGTAGACCCCTCTGGGTTATTTAGTGTTGGGGCAAAATCCCAGGCCCCACTGGGCTCCTGGGGACAACCCTCTATGACAGTGTGTTACAGTAGGTGTTTTAAGTCACTAAGAAAAGATCAAATTATTTAAGAAAGCAGGGTAGTATAATTCATTTTAGAGCTATTTCTATCTCGAATGGTTAGGAATGCCTGAGTACTGTTGCCTGGAGGGTGAGCTGGCTGGAACGGGCTTGTGTGGGACGCCTCCTTCGTTAATAACGCTGGACACATGAGGCATTCCTGTGCCCGCTAATGGCCTGGTGAAGGCTGAGGACTCTCCACAATGCCTACCTTTTGTCCCAAAGCAGCCAGCGCCTCCCATAGGTGACAGGCCTGTAAAGCCAGCTCGGGTGGTGGATTTAGAAGGGCATGCCCCAGTACCCAGGTCTGAACAGGCCTAACCCTAACCCAAAAAAGTGTGCTTATGTTGATCTACCGTGGACTTTGACCGTTTTTTTTTTTTTAACTCTCCAAATATTAACCAAATCTGTAGTCAATTATTCTCAAGGAATGTTGAGGAACCACCACCAGATGTGTACAGCACCTTAGGTAAAGGTAGAGCACAGGTAACTTTGCCAAAAGCTATTTCCCCAGGTGCCTGGAGGCTGAACGCCAACATCAGCTACGGTGGGCCTTGGTCACTTGTGGCTGCGTTTACTGAGCACCTACTAGGACGGGGTGTATGCTGAGTGCCTCCCACTCATCCACTCCCCGAATCTTCCCGGCAGCTCCTGAGGCAGCTGGTATCAGTGAGGAACTGAGCTTCAAAGGCATCCACGAGCTTGCTCAAGCTCACCCAGCCAGGAGGCGGGGAGTGCGGGAAAGCAGTCACCTGTTCAGGTGTGGCTGGGAGAACTACCCCAGAATGGGAACACTTTCACTCGAAGGGGCGAAGAAAACTGAGAAAAGCCATCCCAAACGCTGCGCAAGCTGAATACACGTGCTTTGTTCCACCGTTTTGATGTGTGGCACAAAAGAGCAAAGGGTGGGGGACGTGTTCGCCAGGCACGCGGCGCCCACGCACCAGCCCGGCGGAGAAGCTGCGGAGCGCGAAGGTCACGCGGATACTGGCGAGCTGGGAGGTGGCGGAATCACAGGAGCTGTGTGTGCTCAGTCCCAGCTCCGTGCCTGCGCCACCGGGGCGGAGGCGGGTGCGGGCTCAGCGTGATTGGCAGGTTGTAATCAGGATGGTGTTTTGCAGCCACGGGGCATCTGGCGTGCTCGTGGAATGCGCGGTTTCTGCTGACATCTGTGTTCTTATTTAATCCTGCGCCGTGCTGTCCGTGTGCGTGGTCGTGTTTCGGTTTCGGGACTGGAGAAAGAAGCTGGGACCACAACCCGGAGGATGCCGCGTTCGGTTTCTGCCGGGAGGTAAAGGATGTCGCAGGGACGCAAATGAAGCTGAATTTCCCGCTGCAAGAACCGCAGTCGGGCCCTGCAGGAGCCGCGGGATTGAACCTCGCGGAGGGAAGGGCGTGAAGCCTGGGGGTCAAAGGTCAAGAGGCGCCACCTGTCGACCTATCATGTGACTCAGCGGGAAGCCCCTCGAACGAGGGAACTTCCGGAGGAGGGGTAACCACGGCGGTTGGGACTAAAGTCTCAGAAGGGCTCGCGTCCCCAAGAGGCTGTGCCTGGGCACGCCAGCCCGGTGAGGGGTGGGGACTCCTGTCGGTGGCCTCAGGGTTTGGCCTGTCGCGGGAGCCACCTGCTGGGGGCCACCACCCTCCCCCTCGCAGACACCCTGGGCCCTGCCCTTGCCGGACTGTGCCCCGAGTCCCACAGGCCGGGCCCTCCCTCTCACCGTGCAAGCCGTGCTCGGCGATGTGCTTGTACAGCTCTAGGAAGTGGCAGCCGGGCTGGAAGGAGCCCCCGTTGGGGTAGAAGTCGTAGTGCGCGACGGGCTGTTGGATGCCCACGCTCAGGCCCATGTGCTCCCGGGTGAAGGTGTGAATGGCATCCACGAAATTGGCGTCATCTGGAGAAAGACGGTCGCTGGGGCCAGTTCCCTCAAACAGCGGCCCCGCCGCGTCCAGCCCTGGTGGGAAAGCAATGGGGAGGGTCAAGCGGGAGCAAGGAGCCGGGAGGGGGAAGGCGCTTTTTAGCTGTTTGATGTTATTACACGTTAAGGAGCTAGCAGGAAGAAGAAGAACCTAGGGCGTGATCTTTCTCCCGAAAATCCTGCCCTAACCTTTTCTCATTATAACCAAAGTTATTCATGGCGCTAAAAATTAGACACAGGTTAGGCATCATCTGGGGGGTGGGTGGGGGTGGGTGGGGGGAAGAGGTCTGCAGAAACTATCCAGTGGTAGAAATAAGATTATGAGGGAATGCTTGATTTATTTAAGCGAATTAATTTTAAGTACCTCTGAAGCTACTTTCAAGAGCGCCTGTTTACATACAAAAAAGCCCATGTGCTCATTGTAAGTAGTTCTACCCATCAAAGAAAGAATTTGCTTGGGTGTTGTCAGTAATTTCCCTTAAGGAGCTGAGTGTTCTCCTACGCCAATGTCATTGCATTGGAATGTCCAGCACAGCCTTGGGACATCACTGTTCTGGGTGAAGACGTTGTGAGCAAATAGGGCTGCTCAAAGCTCTGGCCCACCTGTGACAGATGAGACCAAGTGGCAGCTCCTGGCTGACTGTAGTTGGGGAATATTTATGCACTCAGAGGTTGTCCTTTGTCTTCCTTCCTTTAGCCTTGTCCAGGGACACTCAGGTGTCCCACCTCAGCCCTGGCTTCCTACCCTGCTTCAAAGGAAAGATGTCCTGGTGTGATTTATACTCCTTTTTTTCATCAGGCTGACGACAAGGTGACAACAGGGCAGTGAGCCCTCCCGCTGCCTCTAAGGTGGGTGGGCCCAGCTCCTAAAGCCCTGTGTGACCACAGCACAAGCCAGGTCTCACCGGTCAGCTTTCTGGCCCTGCTGCCTCTAGCGGGAGGTCTGCTCACCCCCAGGGTACTGAGGGCTGTTTAATCAGTGGGGGACCAGAGCAAATGAGTTCTCATCGTGACAGATGTATTCAGTTCGAATGCCTGCCATTATCCCTATTCTTTTTCATGTTAAATCTTTTTATAAAGGAATGGTAATAGTAGATTGTTTTAAAAATGTTCTTACTTGATAAAATGTAAAATCACAGCTCTGTTATTCATCTCAAATGGTCTTTGTTTTGGCCCCCCCGAGTAGAGTTTCAGCCTCCTTCGAGGTGGTGAAGGACGAGGAGGAGCTTAGTGGGGAGGCTAGGACGGGGCAAATGAGTTGGGGACAACAGAACGGTCTGTGCCAAGACCCCGAAGCACAAGAGGCCGAGGTGTGTCCATAAAGTGGCGAAAAATCTAGTGTCGTTCTAGCCTGGAACTATGGGAAGGCATGGGCAGGAGGGGAAGCTGGGGAGCAGTGGGGATACTACGCTGAGAAGGGCCTTGCCTGTATACTGTATAGACCACTGGGCCCCAGACACTTCAACTGGGGAACATTTGGCCAGCTGCGTGCTTTCCAGATCCTGATTCCGGGGCAGTGTGTGTGTCAGGGGGTTGGGGGTATGGGCACGTGGGAAGAAAGGCCTTCTCGCACGTGTCCTGCTCTTCCTGGGTGTCCTGGGCCGTTTCTGAGCGAGCGTGGGGTTTGTGGTGAGGTCTTTGGTGCAGAGCTCCCTCCTTCAAGCCTTCAAATGGTCCCAGAGCAAAGCCCATGTGTTTTACAAACATGGAAACCGAGACGCTAACGCGGCTGATGTTTGTTTGTCTGTTTGTTTGTCTGAGACAGAGTCTCACTCTGTTGCCCAGGCTAGAGTGAGTGCCATGGCGTCAGCCTAGCTCACAGCAACCTCAAACTCCTTGGCTTGAGCAATCCTTCTGCCTCAGCCTCCCGAGTAGCTGGGACTACAGGCATGCGCCACCATGCCCAGCTAATTTTTTCCTATATATATTAGTTGGCCAATTAATTTTTTTCTATTTATAGTAGAGACAGGGTCTCACTCTTGCTTATGCTGGTTTCGAACTCCTGACCTCGAGCAATCCGCCCGCCTCGGCCTCCCAGAGTGCTAGGATTACAGGCGTGAGCTACCGCGCCCGGCCGGCGGCTGATGTGTTATAGCAAATTAAAGCCGTGATTTTTCTCTCTCCCTACCTCGCCCACATTAGGCTTTGTACACTATGGGTTAAAAAATAAGACTCTCCCTTGCTACAAAAGTGTAGCAAGAAAGTAGCAAAAAGTCCCCTTTTAAGTCCTATTTGGTACAGCTATGAGCGGCATTTGTTCGGGTGAAGGCAATAGGCTGTAATTTCTCGGAACAGAAATCCAAGAGGTCAGTCATGTTTGAGAGAGTGTTACGAGTCCTCCTGTGAACTCCAACACATCCCCAAAAAAGTCGGGGCGTTTTCATGATGAGACTGTTAGAAACGCAGCTCCTTGCTCCACGGCCCTGTGCAGTTGTGGGGATTAGCTTGTTAGTTTCAGGTATGGGTACCTGTAATTCTCCCAATCTTGTGCTTTCGGCCGAGGTAACTGCCAGCGAATCCCGAGACGTGTGCGCCCAGGCTGTACCCAATTAGGTGAACATTGCTTGGAGAGAATTGAACGGATTCCTGCAAGACAGCAGCGAGGGGGTGGGTGGGGGAGGTGTGTGGGGGGAGGTTGGGGAGGGGAGAGAGGGGCCTGGATGAAGCCTTCTGGGGGTGCGGCGTTCTTATGTCCACCCCGTACTCTGAGCCTGTTTGCAAATGAGGTGCTGTATTTGCACCCCAGACCAAAACTGGTTTCTCACCTGGCTGACTCTGTCCCTGTCGGAGGGCCTAGCCCTGTTTCTGGGCTCAGGTAGGTACCTGGGACCCTGCCCAGAGGCTGCCACCTCCCGCCGTACCTGTCTTTCCCCAGATATGAAGGTCCTACTGAAGTGATCCTGGTCATCTGTGTCGGGGGCTGATGGTTTGCAAGGTGTGTTTGGATCCCTTGGCACGTCCAAGGGGCCGAGGAGTTGGGGCGGGGGTGGAGATGACAAAATAGGGGTTCAAAGGAGGCATCTGAGAGAGCCCTGGGGTCTGGTCTCAGATCTGTGCCTTCCTGCTCCTGCGAGCTTAGCGTTAGCAGCTCTCCTGTCTGGGTTGCTGTGGGAGATCAGCTTAGTTCGGTCATGGTCACGCTTAGAGGACAGGAGAGGAGGGCAGAGGTGTGGGCAGAGGGACATGGGCAGGCCTTACCTCCAGCCACCGAAGAAGAGCCGCGACCTCCTGGCCCGTGAGGCGGGTGTTGCGCACGGCGACGGTGTAGGGTTGGTAGGCCAGGGTGAGCCAGTCCGCCACCCCCACGTTCACTGGCTGGGCTGGCCGAGACTTCAGCGCGGCCACCAACTGCCAGATCCAGTTTTCCAGCTTGCCGTCCACCTGAGAAGGGCATGGCAGGGGGCTCCACTAGTTTCCTTTCTCCCTGCTCCCCCTCTTCCTTCTCCAACTCTTGCATAATGCGAGGCCCTTCTCCCCACGACAAAGGGCTTACCGAGCGGTTGCTCAGCCTCAGCACTGTTGACATTTTGGGCCACGTAATTCTTTGCCGCAGGGGGGCTGTCCTGTGCATTGTGTAATGTTCGCCGGCGTCCCTGGCTCCCCCAACTGGATGCCGGCAGCGGTACCGGACACCCCAGGTTTTGAAAATCCACAATGTCTCCAGCCTTTGCTAAATGTTCCCCACCTGAGAACAATGCTGAAGTCTGTGTGAATCAGGTCCTGAAAGCTGACCTGTCCTTTGAGGGCCAGCTCCATGCCACCTGCTCTGCAAAGCTGCTCTACCACACCTCTGGATCCCACCCCACCTGCTGCGTCCCGCCGGCTTTGGCGGGACTCGCTCCGTGAACCTGAACATTAGGTTCGTGGGAGCTGAAGGAATGTTCATGGAGGATTGTCCTGTGTACGTGCCTGGTTTGAGAACCAATTTGCAGGGCACTCCTAATGGGTTCCCGGAGCAAAGATATCTGTGCTGTGTCTCTAAGACTCAGTAGATGTTCGGTAAGAAGGGTGAGCAGGTGCATGTGGCAGTGGTGAGGTCCGGGCCATTCTGGGCAGAAGGAGCAGCAAGTGCAAAGGCACAGAATCATGAAAGGGCAGCGCCGTGTGTCTGGGGACAGGGTTGAAGGCTAGGCTACAGGAGGTGAAGCCGGGCGTTTTGCTCAGGGCCTGGCATGTCATTCCAGGGTGAGATGCATTCATTTACAGTAATAAATGCTCATCAGGTGCCTTCTGTGTGCATGTACGCTCTTGAGTTCAAATCCAGGCTTTCTCAGTTACTAGCTGAGTGGCTCAGGCAAATTATTTAACTACGCTGTGCCTCAGTTTCCTCATCTGGAAAATGAGGGTAATAATGTTTTCCTTCTAGGATCGCTGTGAAGATGAAATAAGCTAACAGATATATAAAGCACTTAGAACAGTGCCTGGAACATAGTGAGGACAGTAGATGTTAGTTACTGCAGTTGTTATTACTACTAGCAGTAGACGTGTTCTCGGCTGGACAGAATTTTGATAATGAAGAATGCGTTTTGGTAGAGAGACCCTGGTAAGAGGACCCTGTGATCTTCATGTTGCATTTGCAAACAGGAATCATTCATTTGGCCGGGCGCGGTGGCTCATGCCTGTCATCCTAGCACTCTGGGAAGCCGAGGAAGGTGGATTGCTCGAGGTCAGGAGTTCAAAACCAGCCTGAGCAAGAGCGAGACCCCGTCTCTACTATAAATAGAAAGAAATTAATTGCCCAACTAATATATATAGAAAAAATTAGCCGGGCATGGTGGCGCATGCCTGTAGTCCCAGCTACTCGGGAGGCTGAGGCAGAAGGATCGCTTGAGCCCAGGAGTTTGAGGTTGCTGTGAGTTAGGCTGACGCCACAGAACTCACTCTAGCCTGGGCAACAAAGTGAGACTCTGTCTCAAAAAAAAAAAAGAATCATTCATTTGATCATTAATTCAGTTAACGTTTTGGAGCACCTAATGTAGTGATACTGTCCCACGGTGGTCAATTAGACTGGTGTAGGACAGAATCCTGTCCTACAGGAAGGAAGGTAAGGACCTTCCAGCCTAGCGGAGCAGAGGAACTTGGGCCGTTATAAAGCTGAGCAGCAGAGCAGCTCTGGAGAGTGCCCAGGGTGGCATGGGAGCTCCTGGGGACACCTAATGCCCCTCGGGGCAGTACTGGGTTGGAGGTAGAAGAGGCTGCAGGAGGACCTGTGTGGGACCATGTCCTGCACGAACAGTGGGACTTAATCGGGAGAAGGGGAGGAGAAAGGACACTCTAGGCAGAGGGTGCAGCCTGAGCCAAGGCCAAGAGGAGAGAAAGCGCGTGGTGTTGGAAGGAGCTACAGGAGTTGGGTGTGGCCGGGATCAGACATGGGAGGCAGGGAGAGGTGCGGGGGAGGCAGGTGGATGGATGGGCCCATTTTGCTCCCCAGGGTAGGATAGATGGGGATTGCGAGAGTACTTTCCAACTAGGTAGCAGGGGAAGGTTTCTAAGTCATGAAATAGACACCAAAGTCTTAGGAGGGTTCCAGTCGTGAACTAAACTTCAAATCATGGGGAGGCAGGGAACCAGGGAGGCAGGATTTCCTCCTGAAGTCACGTGGTTTGACATTACTCATTGCCCACAGTTTCCTTTCTCTCCTTCTTCCATAGTAATAGAATTTTTAGCATCACTAAAAGGGTACCTTTTCTTTTGTTTGTTTGTTTGTTTTTTTTTTTTTTTTTGAGACAGTGTCTCACTCTGTTGCCCTGGCTAGAGTGCAGTGGTGTCGTCTTGGCTCATTGCAACCTCAAACTCCTGGGCTCAAGAGATCCTCCTGCCTCAGCCTCCTGAGTAGCTGGAACTACAGACCATGTCCAGCTAATTTTTCTGCTTTTTGTAGAGACAGGGTCTTGCTTGTGCTCAGACTTGTCTCAAATTCCTGGCCTCAATCGATCCTCCTGCCTCGGCCTCCCGAAGTGCTAGGATTACAGGCAGGAGCCACTGTGCCCAGCCTGCGTTTTCTTTTTTTTTTTATTTCTTTCTTTATTTTGTCTCTTATTTTTTCTTTCCTCACTCCTCTGTAAACCCAAGGATACGTTTTCTTTTAAAAGGCTATACTTCTCAGCCACTTTTCCACCTAGGTATGGTCAGTGGATGTAATTGGAAGCATTTCAAAGATGCTCTGTGAGGCCTAAGAAAACACTCTTTTATACCAAATGCTACTGATTTATATACTTTAAACGGATAAATTCTATGCTGTGTGAATTATAGCTCAATAAAGCTGTTTTATTAAAAAAATAACCTTGCTTTTTGACCCTTTTGTTTACATCCTTTACTACATTGTGCTACCTGGAATAAAGATGTGATGGCAAGTGCTCTCGCTGCCATCTTGGACTATGAAGATAAGGATCACACTCTAAGCTGGCAGAGCAGTGGGCTGCAAAGAGCTGGGGCCTTGAGGAGTTCACTGACCAAAGCTGACTAGCCAATTTTGGACTATTGTGTGAAATGAAAAAAAAAACACTTCTGTTTTATCTGAACAGCTGCTAATTTGGGTCTCAGTTTTTATTTGCAGCTGAACTTAAAGCTTACTGGTATAAACTTTCACTGGGAGTCCATCTCTCTGGCTTTCCACTTCCCCCTGTGAAACATGCAGATGCAGGGTAGCACGCCTCCTCCAGCAGGGACCGTAATCCCTAATGAGCGATGTGACCTCTTTGAGCCACATTTTATCAGAAACGTGGAGATCATATTTTCCCACCATGCTTATTCATCAAATTGAGATAATCAATGGGATAAACTGTGGGGAAGCGCTTGGAAAATTAGAATGTGCTTTACAAACATGCATGAAGTTGTTATCACCAGCTCTCCATCTATTTATTAAGATTGAATGCGCTAAGAAGAAAAAAATGTGAAAGCAGAGAGAAAAAAGGCATGTCAGCATTGCTTACCGACCACCCGTGGATTATCATCACCAAAGGCTGGGAGGAGTTGAAGCCACACTCCTGTAATGTGTCCAGGCGGTCGAGCTGAATCTGACAGCCCTCGTTGGTCTTATCTCCTAAGAGCAGGAATCTGGTCTTCGTCTCCTGCAGCGTTTTCTTTGTTTCAACAGCTTGAGATCTTCTTCCAGATGGCTCTGGAATACAAGATTGAGGACGGTGTTTAGCTTGGCGCCTGTTTCACCTCTGCCAGCTCTGGGTCCCCCAAAAGGCTGCTCCTGAGAGCACAAGCCAACGAGGTTACTGTGAGGTGCTGGAGAGCAGAATGAGCCACCACTTTGGGGAACCCCAAAGGGCATTTCCAGTGGAATGGCCGGATGAGGGGGGGTGACCTAGGGGGACCCAACATACAGGTCGGGGGGGCCAGATCTTCCATCCTTTCATCCCAGTATTCCAGTGACCAGCCAGTCAGACGCTAGAGTAACTCTAAGACATAAGGAATATAAGCAAGGCAATTTTGGAGGCTCAAAGAGGGCAGATACCTCATCCCAAATCACTCTACCAATGAGTGATAGAGTCAGGGTTTGAACCCAGGTCTCACTGTCTCCAGTTCCCACCCCTACATCCCTCTCTAGGGAGAAATCATCTTCATTAGTGATGCCACGTGGCTCAACTTGTTCTTACTTGCAGACGCATTGTATGACATATGCCTTGCATGGACAAGGTCCGGGTTGAGGGTGGGCTTGGTGTGGGGAGGGAGCAATAGATTCTGCTTGATGGAGGGGGTAGCATTGGAGGGGGCTTTTCAAGGAATGCGATGCCTGCCAATCCTCATCTTGAAGGACGGTGGAGCGGTGTGTGTGTGTGTGTGTGTGTGTGTGTATGTGTGTGTGCATGTGTGTTGGGCGCGGGCAGAGTAAGGCTTTCTGAACTGAGGGGACAACACGAGTGGAGGGTCAGGGGTGTGAAACCTGTGGCCATGGAAGCAGGAGATAGGGCGGGGCAGGCTGGAGCAGGGGGGGCCCTGGGGTGCTGAGGAGTCTGGGCTTTCTGCTTTCGATGACAGGCGGCTGCTCTGAGTTTCTCAGCAGAAGAGGACAGATGCATGTCCATTCAGAGTCTTTCAAAGACCATGGGGGGTGGGAGAGAAAGAGAAAAATCGTTTTCAAGATTTAATCTTCTGCTGTTTTACCGAAGGACCTTATAGCCTGTCTTTTGGGGGTGGGGCTCCCCCAGACCTGACTCTGGAGTGGGAGGGGGTCGTCATCCAACTCCGAAGGCAGCGTGACAGCTGTCAAGGCCAAGACCAGAGAGTAACACCTCTGCTCAGAGGCTGAGGGAAGCCTGAAGGGGCACTGTGCTTCCATGGGTGGGCATGTCACCATGGGTGACATCTCTCCTGCCAGGATTAGGGGTCAGGCCAAGAGCTGGAGCAGGAAGCTCTTGTCTTCCTTGTGGCTCAGGGGCAGACACAAGACCACGTGGGCATTTTTGGTCAGCGAACTCAATTCAGCCCAATTAAGGACCCTGATCATTCTTTCTGTCATAAAATCATTCAGGCTTCTCAAATGATAAGTCTTGGGCTTTTGGTTTCAGGCGACAGCAGGACTGGGAGATGATGAACCTACAAAGTGCAAAGGGAAGGTATTCATGAAACCAATTTTCCTGCCCAAAGGTTATTAATTCAAAAGGTCATTAATTCCCAGCAAAGGGCAATGATTTTTCACCACGATGACAGAATGAAATGCGTCATATTTTATTAAAGGAGATGTGAGTGAGAATCTGAATAACTTTTCTGAGATAATGAAGACAATCTTGCTGCCTCGTTTGGCTTGTAGATTGCCCGAGCTCGCCCTTCCGTGAGCCTGCTCCCAGCCCAGGCTCCCCGTGTCACTGGATGCACTGCTCTCCTGGCCATCTAAGCTGCGATGTCACCTTACACTCGTATGCCAGGCTCCCCAGCAGTCCAAAGCTTCACGGTTCCTGAACATCCCTAGTGTCCCATGCCCTGCTTCCTGTGCTCACTGTGTCTTGCTTGCTTTATTGCAATAGCCTCCTAAGTGATCTCTCTGTTTGGGCTCTCCATCCTCCTGCACACAGCTGCTCTAAGAATCTTTCTAGAACAGAAATGACTTTCCCTGTTAGTGACTTTAAGCTTGGTAGTGCAGCCCAGGCCACCACCACAATGATGATCCCACATCCCTCGCTCCCTTCCCCCACTGCCAATAGTTTCCCAGATGCTCCTTCGCTCCCCTGGACCCTGCGCCCTCTCTTCCCGCTCTGCTGCTCCATCCATCATAGCGGAACTGACGCATCATACCCTCCAGGAAGCCTTGTCACGTAGCCAGAGGTAATCGCTCCCTCTTGCTCTCAGCGATGCTCGCCTGCAGCCGGCAGTTCAGTTGTTCAGGTGTGTGCTTCCCGCACAGGCTGTGAGCCCAGGGCGGGAGAACTGGGAACCTGGGAGGCGCTCGGTGAATGCTTAGTGAGGGACATGGTACCCCACGGGGTCCAGATCTCAGATCAAAGGCTAACATTCCACCTGTCGGCTATTTACACCTCTGACCTAACATAGCTAATTTCCTTTTGTTCAGTGCCGGAATAGCTATACCTTTCTTCATTTCAAAATAGCCAAGAGGGCCGTATGAAAATAAGATGTGGATAAAAATAGGACCCATCTCATAAGGTGGTTCCGAGGGTTAAATAAGATATTCGTAAAGAGCTCAGAGTGACGTTTAGCATGTAATTAACACCTATGAAAGGGTGTGTTGTTAAAATAGGTACCAACTGGAGCATTGAGCATCTTGCATTTTTGATCTGTGAAATCCTTTCTTTCTGTGAAAATTTACCCCAGCTGCCCTCTCAGGACCAGTTCTGGCTTATGTATATTTGCTGTGGGTTTAGCAGTGAGATCAGCTCCAGGGCTGTTCAGGAGCGGCCACAGGAAAGAGCTGTCAGGTGGAAAGGCCCCCAGACTGCTGAGCTGGGCTCTCCCTTCCCTCCCTTCCCCGGGGTTTGGCTCTCTGTAACGTGTGCACGAGGCAGGAAGTTGTATGCACTGTATACAGGTATGTGCACGCACTCATTCATTCACTCGCTTCCTCAACACTCACTCATTAAGCACAGATTATGCCCCAGGCCCTGGCTAGGTACTAGTTGGTGGCAAACAGGGCACGGCCTCTGTCTCTCAGCTATTGAGACTGTTGCTGGCCGCTGCAGGGGAGGAACGCCCTGGGGAGGGACGCTGGGGAGGGACCAAGGGAAGATGAGGCATCAGTCCAGTCTAGAAGGATGAAAGATTCTTGGGAACACATGTCTATGAGAAATTGTGGAAGAAAGTGGGGCTCTGGTACCTATGAAAATAAGATTTAGTGGAGGACATGGGAGTTGAAGAGCTATTGTGGAGAAGAGGGACTATAAATATTTTGTGTAACTTCTGGAGTTAGAATCAATGGGTGGACATGAGATGGAAGAAAAAAAAATTTTTTTGAGTCAGAGTCTCACTCTGTTGCCAGGGCTAGAGTGCTGTGGCATCAGCCTAGCTCACAGCAACCTCAAACTCCTGGGCTCAAGTGATCCTCCTGCCTCAGCCTCCCAAGTAGCTGGGACTACAGGCATGCACCACCATGCCCGGCTAATTTTTACTTGGTCAATTAATTTCTTTCTGTTTTTAGTAGATACAGGGTCTCGCTCTTGCTCAGGCTGGTTTGGAACTCCTGACCTTGAGCGATCCACCTGCCTCGGCCTCCCAGAGTGCTAGGATTACAGGCGTGAGCCACTGTGCCCCACCTGGAAGAAAATTTTTGACTTTAAGTAGTTCACAAAAATGTATAGTTGAAGAAATTGAGACAGAGAAAATAAGGACAGTAAAACAGCCGAGATAGAAATGTTAGTATTAACACCCTAAAATACATACTATGTGAAGCTATAGATTGCTATAAAGTAGAATCATTAGTTCCTTAGGTGTGATACTACTTACATCTCTTTATATATGCATCTATACATTTATGTATATATATCATCAGCTATAGCTGCTGCTGAAGATGGGCCACGGATCTTGTTCTGAGGGTCCTATTAGCCACATCCAAGAGGAAAACAGGAGCAGTTATAGGATTCATGGTGTCCAGGTGCTCACACTTTCCTAGTCTTGAAGCACAAGATAGTTTTCCTATCCATTGCTATAAAAAGAAGTCACTGGCCAGGGCGCAGTGGCTCATGCCTGTAATCCTAGCCCTTTGGGAGACCAAGGCAGGAGGATTGCTTGAGGCCAGGAATTCAGGACCAGCCTGGGCAACATAACTGAAACTCTGTCTCTACAAAAAAAAATAAGAAAAATCAGCCAGGTGTGGTGACATGTGCTCGTAGTCCCAGCTGCTTGGGAGGCTGAGACAGGAGGATTGCTTGAGCCTAGGAGTTTGAGGCTGCTGTCAGCTGTGATTGTGCCACTGCACTCCAGCCTGGGCAACAGAGCAAGACCCCATCTCTAAAAATAAATAGATAAATAAATAAATTTTTAAAAGTCTCTGGGTGAGGCAGGGGCTGTTGTCTGGAACATCATTCTTACAGAATATACAGCAGTGAGTTTTACGTGTTAACTCTGAGAGCTCTGCAATCCTCAGTGGAAACATCAGCCACAGCATCAAACGGCATTTAAGTCACTGTCATCGAGCAGCAGTCCCTGTGACCGAGGGAGGCAGGGGCCACTTCAGTTCCTTCAGGTGGGAGTAGAGCACCAGGACCCGAGCATCTGAGCCTTCCTGGGAGCAGTCTGATTGCCCCTTCCTGCCACACTCAGAACACGTGGACAACCTCAGCTGAGCCTGTGACCTCAAGGACTCCCAGCTGCGGCCTCATCCATACCTTTGCTGCAATCTCCTTCCCAGGCATCAGCCCTGCGTATCGCCCGCTCTTGCTGGGCTTCTTGCCTGGGTACCCTTTGGGCCCTGCAAACTCAGCATGGCCAAACTGAATTCATTCTCCCTCCTCCCAATCCTTCTTCCTTCCTCCTTGCATTTCCTGTGGTGGTTCATAGCCCTGCCATTCATCCATGCTGTTGCTCAAGTTAGAG
>VSMD01069000.1:0-10591 GCA_008750895.1 Mirza zaza
AGCCGGGCATGGTGGCGCATGCCTGTAGTCCCAGCTACTCGGGAGGCTGAGGCAGCAGGATTGCTCGAGCTCAGGAGTTTGAGGTTGCTGTGAGCTAGGCTGACGCCACGGCACTCACTCTAGCCTGGGCAACAAAGCGAGACTCTGTCTCAAAAAAAAAAAAAAAAAAAAAAAACCTTAGAGCTATGACTATTATAGCTTGTTTAATATATGGAAGATAACCTGCTGTATAACCTAATGTACAAAACCAGTCCTCATTGTCAAATAGTCACATCAGACTCAACTTTCTATCAGAAAGTTTGACTTCCAGCCTGAGCAAGAGCGAGACCCCTTCTCTACTAAAAACAGAAAGAAATTAGCTGGACAACTAAAAATATATAGAAAAAATTAGCCGGGCATGGTGGCGCATGCCTGTAGTCCCAGCTACAGGGCAGGCTGAGGCAGCAGGATCGCCTGCGCTCAGGAGTTTGAGGTTGCTGTGAGCTAGCTTGACACCACGGCACTCTAGCCCAGGCAATAAATAGAGCAGGACTCTATCTCAAAAAAAAAAAAAAGAAAAGAAAGTTTGACTTCATTTTTCAAATAAACATAATAATGTGCATTCCCGTGACTGCCATCTCACTTCTGAATTCCAAGAGAGATGGTCAGAGCGCGGACCCTTGTCATGAGTTTGTTGCGCGCATCAAACAAGGCGTCCTGTCTTGCCTACGCATTTCCCACCTGTGTTCTCTGCGCTCGCATGGAGCACTCCTCGAACAGCCACACGTTGTTTGCCTAGTTAAGGATGAAAGAATGACGTCTTTAAATGAAAAATAGCACAACTTCTGCCCGCTCTGTGATACATCTGAATTCAAAGCATCCCAACCCACAGGCCAATCACTGGCAACTGCTGGCAGGGGTGGGGAGCCCTTGTGGCCTTCTAGGTCCCTAAGTGCGGCCTTATGGCTGAATCCAAATCTTACAGAACACATCCCGTCATTAAAAGGTCGTAGCAGAGAAAGAGAAAGCTTTTCTTGTCTCCTTTGGTGCTTTAGAAAAAATAATCTTGAAAGCAGAAGGCAGCAGGTTCCCCACCCCTGCCAGGTGGGTCCAGACCCTTTAGGTCAGTGTAGAACTGTTGTGCCTGGCAGAGCAGAGCAGCAGGAGAGAATGCAGCACATATCTGAATATTTGGAGCAGTGTCAGTGCTACAGGCCTACTGTAAGAGCATGTCATGGGACGACATCTGTTGCCACGTGAATGAAGCCTTACTTCAAGATCCCAGAAATACTTTCAATGTAATTCTTTGAAAATGGCCTAATTTCTCTTGGTACCTTCCTATGTATGTCCTTCTCCCAGTCTCATAATGTTGGACATTTCACCATTCAGAACTCTGTTCCTAATCCATCTCCTTCAGGATACCTCATAAGTTAGCTCTTCAAGTTGACCAGGCCTTTGTGAGAACAGTTAGAACACTGAGCTTTAATTCGTGTGTTTTGCTGCTCTCTATTGGACTGTGGACAACTTGAGAGTAAGACCAAGAGTATAGCACTACCTGCTACATATTCAGCAGTCAGCAGACATCTGTTGAGTGAATGTTAATGGTGTTATGGAAGGAACTCTCAATTTGGTGTCACAAGCTGTATGGCTGTAGGTTAGGACCATTTCAGAAGTGGATTGGTAGAGGAAAGACAGTAGGCCCTGATTTACCCACCTGTGTTTATTGTAGCATTGTTGACGCTAGGTGGGAGCAGCCTAAATGTCCATCACCAGATGAATGGATAAAGAAAATGTGGTATGTATATACAATGGAATATTATCTAGCCTTAAAAAGGATATGTTATGTGCTACAACATAGATGAACCTTGAGGACATTATGGTAACAGAAATAAGCCACTCACAAAAAGACAAAGACTGTATGATTCTAATTATATGAGATATCTACTCAGAAACAGAAAGTAGAATGGTGGTTGTCAGGGGCTGGAGAAGGGGCAAAGTGGAGTTGTTCAGTGGATATAGCAGTTTCAGTTTTGCAAGATGAAAAAGTTCTGGTGATTTGTTGTGCAACAGTCTGCATATAGTTACTGTGCTGTACACTTTAAAAGGTTAAGATGATAAATTCTATGTGTTTTTGACACAATTTTTAAAAAATTAAAAGACAGAAACTATGATTTTATAAACCGTATGTCCTGAAAATTGTCTAACAGTATTATGAGGGCTTCTTAATAAAGACACATCAAGGAAATTAGAGAGACTAGAGCGATTCGAAAGTCAGTCAGAGAAAGATGGGATAGAGTCTATGATTCTCTGCCTAAAATATGAAATAAGGAAAAATTTTTTTTATGCACGTATCTCTGTTGCTGTATAGTTCTTTATTGCTATAGAGTTAAGAACAAAGTCTGTTCTAGCACTCTGGGAGGCCGAGGCAGGAGGATTGCTCGAGGTCCAGAGTTCGAAACCAGCCTGAGCAAGAGCGAGACCCCGTCTCTACTATAAATAGAAAGAAATTAATAATTGACCAACTAATATATATAGAAAAATTAGCCGGGCATGGTGGTGCATGCCTGTAGTCCCAGCTACTCGGGAGGCTGAGGCAGGAGGATTGCTTGAGCCTAGGAGATTGAGGTTGCTGTGAGCTAGGCTGACGCCACGGCACTCCACTCACTCTAGCCTGGGCAACAAAGCGAGACTCTGTCTCAAAAAAAAAAAAAAAAAAAAGAACAAAGTCTGTTAATAGAAACAAAGCAAGATACTAGGCCCTGTGTCTCAGGGAAGGGTGGTGCAGCTAACAAGGAGAAGGAAGATAATACATTTGTGTACAAACAGGATGAAGTAAATTATAGGGCAGGAGTCAAAAAACCTGAATGCAGTGACAGTTTTGGCCTAAAGTAATTGTATGACTTTAGGCATGGAAAAGGATCTCTCTGCCCCAATTTTCTCTTTTTTAAAAGATGTTAAAGGAAAAAAGATTTCTAAGAGAGCAAAGATTCAAAAAGCTAAGTAGAAGAATGTTACCTCAAGCAAGGAAACCATTCCAACATAGTCTAGCCTCTGAGGGATGTGGCTCAGGGGAGGAAAAATAGGTGAGTCTTTTAAAGGCCAGAAGACCATGAGCCATCTCTTATTGGGAATGCAAGTCTCTGAGTGTTGCTGATGGGTTAATGATGTCAGGACTTTTTTTTTTGAGACAGAGTCTCGCTTTGTTGCCCAGGCTAGAGTGAGTGCCATGGCGTCAGCCCAGCTCACAGCCACCTCAAACTCCTGGGCTCAAGCAATCCTCCTGCCTCAGCCTCCCTAGTAGCTGGGACTACAGGCATGCGTCACCATGCCCGGCTAATATTTTTTCTATATATGTTAGTTGGCCAATTAATTTCTTTGTATTTATAGTAGAGACGGGGTCTGGCTCTTGCTCAGGCTGGTTTCAAACTCCTGACCTCGAGCAGTCCGCCCGCCCGCCCAGAGGGCTAGGATTACAGGCGTGAGCCACTGTGCCGGGCCAGGACTTTTTCATTAAGGAAGACCTGGGCCCAGGCGCGGTGGCTCAAGCCTGTAATCCTAGCTCTCTGGGAGGCCGAGGTGGGCGGATCGTTTGAGCTCAGGAGTTCGAGACCAGCCTGAGCAAGAGCGAGACCCCATCTCTACTATAAATAGAAAGAAATTAATTGGCCAACTAATATATATATAGAAAAAATTAGCCGGGCATGGTGGTGCATGCCTGTAGTCCCAGCTACTTGGGAGGCTGAGGCAGCAGGATCGCTTGAGCCCAGGAGTTTGAGGTTGCTGTGAGCTAGGCTGACGCCATGGCACTCACTCTAGCCTGGGCAATAAAGTGAGACTCTGTCTCAAAAAAAAAAAAAAAAAAAAAGGAAGACCTGGGATGGCTGGAGGGCGTTGGGGGTCTGCTGTGTACAAGATGCAGCTTTCTTGGGACTTTGACTTCAGCTGCCCATGTTACCTATAAGTGCCTGTCTTGGGATCATGGCATTTGATTGGGTCTGTGTTGGTATAAGTAGCCTAGCTATTGAGGTCAAAAGTAAAAAAAAAAATTTTCTTGAGACAGTCTCATCTGTCACTGTGGCTGGAGTACAATGTCATCACCATAGCTCACTGCATCTTCCAATTCCTGGACTCAAGTGAACCTCCTGCCTCACCCTCCTGAGTAGCTGGGACTACAGATATATGCCGTCATGCCTGGCTAATTTTTTTTTCTTTTCTATTTTTTGGTAGACACAGTTTCTCGCTCTTGCTCAGGCTGGTCTCAAACTCCTGAGTTCAAGTGAATCTCCCTGCCTTGGCCTCCTAGAGTGCTAGGATTATAGGCAGGAGCCAGTAGAAAATTTAATGAGGAACAGACTCTTTACATATGTTGTCATGTAATCTTCACAGCAGTCTCACATAGTAAATATTATTATGCCCAGTTTTACATGAAAGGAAATTGAGGCTCATAGGTTAATTTGCCAAAGTTGCCAACTTAAATGGTATAAGCAAAATTCAAACCAAAGTCTGATACCAAAGTTGTCTTTCCACTGTGTCATTTAGCTTCTGCAAATGAGATCATATATGAGAAAGAACTTTATAAAAACTAGAAGTGCTATTAATATGTTGTTTAGTATAGACCTGTGGTTTTGAATCAAAGACATACTCTATTTTTTTTTTGAGACAGAGTCTCACTTCTGTTCTCCAGGCTAGAGTGCCGTGGCATCATCAGCCTAGCTCATAGCAACCTCAAACTCCTGTGCTAAAGTGATCCTCCCACCTCAGCCTCCCAAAGTGTTGGGTTTACAGGCATGAGCCACCAAGACTGGCCAGGGATTTCTTTTTAAATTGTTTTTTGTTTGTTTGTTTTTTGAGACAGAGTCTCACTCTGTTGCCAGGGCTAGAGTACCATGGTGTCAGCCTAGCTCACAGCAACCTCAAACTCCTAGGCTCAAGCGATCATCCTGCCTTAGCCTCCCGAGTAGCTGGGACTACAGGCATGCACCACCATGCCTGGCTAATATTTTCTATTTTTGGTAGAGATGGGGTCTTGCTCTTGCTCAGGCTGGTCTTAAACTCCTGAGCTCAAACGATCCACCTGCCTTGGCCTCCCAGAGTGCTAGGATTATAGGCGTGAGCCACCACGCCCAGCCCAAAAACATTCTCTGTGGCATATATGTCAGAATTACCCGGAACACTTTTTAACTGTACTTCTACTTACCTGCTGATGCCCTCCCTCCTCCACTTCTCCCCTGACTTTTATCCTTATTGCTATTCAAATGAGTTGTTATTATTCATGGAAATGGTGTAGCCCTTGGTTGTGTGAGGATAGATTAAATGGTCTCAATTCTTCATTCTAGGTCATTTTATATATCCACAACCTTGCCATGGCTTCATAGTAGGCAGAGTATAATTCCCATCTTTTGAATTTGGACCTTGCCATATGACTTGCTTGGCCAATGAGAAGGTAATGAGAGAGGTAGGAGAATATATTGTATGTATAGAACAAGAATTTTTAAAATTCAGGAAACAAAATCTTGGAAAATTTTTAAAAATATGAACTGTTGTGGGCAACATGCATATAAAAAATTAGCAATTCGCCCAAAAGAAAAAAAAGCAAAACAAACAGAAAACAGAAAATTCGAGGACTGAAGGCATGATTGCCAGATTAAAAGGGTATGCTTGTGCCCAGCACTAGGGAAGAAAAGAGACCCACACCAGTCATGAAATTTCTGAACCCATGAACATTGAGTTTAAAGAAAAGATTTACAAGCTTCTGGATGGCAGTGTACTAGGACACATACTAAGAATCAGAATGTCTTTGGGCTTTATGGCAGTAACATAGGAAGCAAGAAGACAGTTGGAACAGTGCCTTCAAAATTCTGAAGGAAAATGACTACAAACCCAGAATTCTATACCTGGCCAAACTATACAACAAGATTGAGTGTAGAATAACATCATTTTAAGAGATATAAGGTTTAAAAAGTTTATTTATTTATTTATTTATTTATTTTTTTTTTTTTGAGACAGAGTCTCGCTTTGTTGCCCAGGCTAGAGTGAGTGCCGTGGCGTCAGCCTAGCTCACAGCAACCTCAAACTCCTGAGCTCGAGCAATCCTGCTGCCTCAGCCTCCCGAGTAGCTGGGACTACAGGCATGCGCCACCATGCCCGGCTAATTTTTTTTTTATATATATATTAGTTGGCCAATTAATTTCTTTGTATTTTTATAGTAGAGATGGGGTCTCGCTCAGGCTGGTTTTGAACTCCTGACCTTGAGCAATCCGCCCGCCTCGGCCTCCCAGAGTGCTAGGATTACAGGCGTGAGCCACCGCGCCCGGCCCGGTTTAAAAAGTTTAACTATCGTATACCCCTTCTTAAGAAGCTATTGGAAGATGTGCTCTACGAAACTGAAATACTAAATAAAAAAAGAGTAAGACACAAGATTCAGGAAACAGGAGACCCCACTCAGAAAACATGGCAAGGGAGGGTCGGGTACAGTGACTCACGCCTATAATCTAGCACTCTGGCAGGCTGAGGCGGGCGGATCGTTTGAACTCAGGAGTTCAAGATCAGCCTGAGCAAGAACAAGACCCCATCTCTACCAAAATAGAAAAAATTAGCCAGGCATGATGGCACATGCCTGTAGTCCCAGCTACTTGAGAGGCTGAGGCAGCAGGATTGCTGGAGCCCAGGAATCTGAGCTTGCTGTGAGTTAGGCTGACGCCATGGCACTCTAGCTGGGGCAACAGAGTGAGACTTTGTCTCAAAAAAAAGGTGAAAAGTAATCCCGGGATGACAGTTCTGCACCAGATGTGGAGGGCAACTGAGCTCTACTGCAGCAGTGTGACCCAGGAGGTAGACTGTCATCACCAAGACCCCTACTTCCATCAGGCCCTCATTTTGTTATTGCTGTTGAGACAGGGTCTCACTGTGTTGCTCGTGGCATGATAATACCTCACTGCAGCCTCGAACTCCTGTGTTCGAGAGATTCTTCTGCCTTAGCCTCTTGAGTAGCTGGGATTACAGGCATGTGCCACCACTCCTAGCTAATTTTCCTGTTTTTTTGTAGAGACAAGGTCTTGCTATGTTGCTCAGGCTGGTTGAGGACAGTTCATCTTTTTAACCTGAGGATAAAATGCCCAGGAGGGCTTGGCCCAGGTTCTCAGCAAGACTTGGCTCATCCTGACCACGTGCTAATGAGGGTCTCTCTCTTCCTGCTCTGCTGAGGACACGCACATCACTCAAAGAAGTTTCCAGCTTTCTCCTAAGTGCTGGAGGGACGCCATGGCAAACTTAGGAGCAGAAGATACAGGACAGCTCTTGCCCTGATCATATTTCTGCTGCATGTCCAGTATGTGGCCCACACCTCAGCCCTGCCAGGTGCCCAAACACAGGTGCTGAGCCCTGTGTTTCCCAAGACTTCCTTATGACTGCACATGACTTGCCCAGAAGGGGCCTTATCAATGCTCAGAGAAGCAGAAGTTAGATCATGAGCTGGAAGCTGATACATTCACCTCCTCCTGGAGCCCCCACCCAGCAGGGGCAGTGCTGCCCTTTCCTTATGGCTAGTACGTGCTTGCCCTCTGCTTTCAAAACCAGGCAGTACAGTTGACCCTTGAACTAACTTGTGGGTTAGTGGCGCCAACTCCTCTACAACCCCAACACAGTCAAAAATCCACATATAACTTTTGACTCCAAGACACTTAACTCCTAATAGACTCCTGTTGACTGAAAGCCTTACTGATAACATAAACAGTTGATAAACAAATATTTTATATGTTATATGTGTTATATACTGTATTCTTACAATAAAGTAAGCTAGAAAAAAGAAAATGTTAAGAAAATAATAGGAAGAGAAAATATGTTTACTATTCATTAAGTGGAAGTGGATCATCATAAAGATCTTCACGTTGTGTAGGCTGAGGAGGGGGAGGAGTTGGTCTTATTGTCTCAGGGGTGGCAAAGGCAGAAGATAATCCACATATAAGTGGACCTCACAGTTCAAACTCCTGTTGCTCAAGAGTCACCTATATATTGTTTGGGGATAACATGAGGGTGGTAGAACTATAAAGAAAAGCAATTAACACAAAATCAGAATAGTGGTTGTCTTTGAGAAAAGTGAAGAGAGAGAATGCAGGGGCTTTGAGACAGGGTCTTGCTCTGCTGCCTGGGCAAGAGCGCAGTGGGCCAGTGATAGCTCACTGCAACCTCAAACTCCTGGCCTCAAGTGATCCTCCCACCTCAGCCTCCCAAAGTGTTGGGTTTACAGGCATGAGCCACCAAGACTGGCCAGGGATTTCTTTTTATTTTTTATTTTTATTTTTTTTTTGAGACAGAGTCTCACTTTATTGCCCGGCTAGAGTGAGTGCCGTGCCGTCAGCCTAGCTCACAGCAACCTCAAACTCCTGGGCTCAAGCAATCCTCCTGCCTCAGCCTCCCAAGTAGCTGGGACTACAGGCATGTGCCACCATGCCCGGCTAATTTTTTGTATATATATTAGTTGGCCAATTAATTTCTTTCTATTTATAGTAGAGATGGGGTCTCGTTCTTGCTCAGGCTGGTCTTGAACTCCTGAGCTCAAAGGATCCGCCCACCTCGGCAGGGATTTCTTTTTAAATGTTTTTTTTTTTTTTTTTTTTGAGACAGAGTCTCACTCTGTTGCCAGGGCTAGAGTACCATGGTGTCAGCCTAGCTCACAGCAACCTCAAACTGCTAGGCTCAAGCGATCCTCCTGCCTCAGCCTCCCGAGTAGCTGGGACTACAGGCATGCGCCACCATGCCCGGCTAATTTTTTCTATATATTTTTAGTTGTCCAGCTAATTTCTTTCTATTTATAGTAGAGATGGAGTCTTGCTCTTGCTCAGGCTGGTTTTGAACTCCTGACCTTGAGCAATTCTCCCACCTTGGCCTCCCAGAGTGCTAGGATGACAGGCGTGAGCCACTGTGCCCCACCTTTATTTTGTTTTTAATGTCCTGATTACCTCTGTTAATCAAGTATGGCTTTTTCCACAAGACATAGACAACCATGGAGTTCTTTCTGGTTTGGTAAACTGGCCAGTCCCAACCAAAAGACAGTATTTTGGGTCTGCTTATTGAACAACAATGATGAATGAAGTCCCATGATGAGTGCTAGAAAGACCTAGGTGAATGAGGAAGAACCCCTGTGCTTGGAGCTAGTGGAGACAAATGGAGAGGCTGGCCACTCATGTGCTGGGTTTTATGTACCACACTAGAGGGTGGTCCAAAAAGCTTTGGCTACTTGGGAGAGCCAGTGGCAAGCTCTGCAGTCACCTGGGAAATTGAGGAAGACTTCAGGGTGGGCACTGCTTGCTCTTTCCCAGCAAGTGCTGAAGGGTATCCCCAGAATCCCCTGTGCTCCTAGAAAAGCCACTTCTCTGCCCACTTCCATCCATAGCTCCACAGCCTTGTCAGGACAACGCAGATCAGCCTGACTTCTCTTCTGCTACCTCTCCCTGTATTCTAGCCACACTTGAACCTGCCAGGGACACTCTTCTCCAGAGATCCTTAGGCCAACCCCATGGCCCATACATCAGCTCCACCTTCAACACATATCAAGAATATGGCCGCTTCTCCCCACCTCTGCCACTACCACTCTGGTCTGAGCCATCATTTCTTTTACCTGCATTATTATTATTTTTTTTTTTTGCTTATTCAATAAGTTTATTGTCTGACATTTCTCTAAAATCCTCATAAAAAATTGCAGTTTGGTTTAGCTTTCAGCAGCCCACTCCTGAGCTCTGAGGAAGCTTGCCTTCTTTTGAGCTACCCGATCTTTCTTCTGGGCAAGGGACATTTTGGGACGGTTCCATCTCTTCTTCTTAACTTCTTTCTTAGGCTTCTTCTCATAGACTGGATTATCTCGTATGGCAGCATGGGCTTTCTTATACATCTCCTCCATCATGTCTGGAGTAACGTTGTTCTTTATGTACTGAGAAAACTGTTTCTTGTAAGCATCTTCATCTTCTTCCATTAGATAACGCATATAATCTGCAACATTCTGACCCATGATGTGCTTCCGATGTACTTCAGCATTAAATTCCTTGCTTTCAGAATCATAACCAGGGAATTGTTTGGTACTGTGAGGAATAGACAAGCCTCCATCCACAGCTCCCTTGAGGGCCCCAAAAACTTTATTGCCAGTCGTAGTTCTGGCAAGGCCTGCATCCAAATAGCACGTAAAAGCACCAGGCTGGCCATCAATGCTTTCCACGTTGTATTCATCTCCTGTCACTTCCACTTGGCCTTCATAGATCTTGTCCATGCCAAACCTATTGAGAAGCCTGCGGGCCAGCAGCAGGCCAGTACAATATGCTGCAGCATAATTTGTCAGGCCAACCTTCACACCATATTTTGGTAGTTCGTGTGCATAAGCCGCGCAGACTATCATATCCCCTTCTATACAGGCATAAGCAATCTGACAAATGATGTCTCTGTTAGTTACACGAACTATCATTCTGTATTTGGGTGTGTTGTACTTATTTTTATCCTGTATCACCAAGCGTTTCCGAGCGTAGTAATCAGTTTTACCCTCTCGTCGTCTTCTGAATTTCACTTGGTATCTCTTAAAGTAGGCCTTATTCTTGACAACTTTAACAAACCCCATCCTGCCGAACAG
>VSMD01069002.1:0-14092 GCA_008750895.1 Mirza zaza
CTATATATATTTTAGTTGGCCAATTAATTTCTTTCTGTTTATAGTAGAGATGGGGTCTCGCTCTTGCTCAGGCTGGTCTCGAACTCCTGAGCTCAAACGATCCGCCCACCTCGGCCTCCCAAAGAGCTAGGATTACAGGCTTGAGCCACCGCGCCCGGCCAATATTTTGTATATATATTTTTAGTTGGTCAATTAATTTCTTTCTGTTTTTACTGGAGACAAGGTCTCGCTCAGGCTGGTTTCGAACTCACGACCTCGAGCAATCTGCCTACCTGGGCCTCCCAGAGTGCTAGGATTACAGGCGTGAGCCACCACGCCCAGCCTCTAGAAACTGTTTGGTAATATATAGTCCTGAGGCCTAGCACATTGTCTGCCATATAGCAGGCCCTCAATAATTATTTGTTGAGTAAATCAATGAAAGTCTTTTTAATGGCTAGGAATTTATTCTAATATTGGGGGGAAAGAACCTATAAAGGATGAAGCACATTCCAGATTGCTGGACATAAGCAAAGTAAATGTCCATACCTGACCTTTGGACAATAATCAACACTGATCTTACAAAAACATTCCTAGGGAGGACTTTCACGGTTGCCAAAGGTATTACAGTATCCTAACTCCATTCAAACTTCTGACATGACAATCATGGCTCTGTGTTACTTGTTTTCATTACACAATTACCAGTAAACTCTTTTCTCACTATGGGTCTGTATACACTTCAGTTGGGTTTAAGAAATCTGAGCTGTCATTGTCTGTAAGTAATGGTCTCAACTGAAGGTTGCTTCTCTGAAGCCTTCTATGGTTGAGACTGTTAAGAAAAGGCTTATTGGATTTCTTTTTGCTTAACATGTTATCTGCTATTTAATAGGTGCAATATTTTTTATTTTCCTAAATAAAAGAATCTACTTAAGCCTTACCAAAATATGTTGTCTGTCTGGAACTACTTTTTCGTTAAACGATAATTGAATATCCGCTGTGGCATTTTAATTTAAATTAAAATTTTTTTTCAATAGGCAATATCTTCATAGGGTTCAAAATGCAAAATGTGTTTTAAGTGAAAAAGATACCCTCCAAACACTGTCCTTCAGCCATACAGTTTCATTCCTAAATTTGTTTCTGATTTCTTGTATTTATCTTTAGTACCCAGATAAATGCACACATATACACAATTTTTTCTTCTTTTTTCTGTACAAACGACATCATAGAATATACACTCTTTAGCACCTTGCCTTTTTCTGTTTTTTCTTTTAGATAATAATATATCTTGCAGAAGGTTTCATTTTAGAGCATAGACACTTTCTCCTAATTTCTTAATGCCACGTAGTATTCCATTGTATGGATATAAGATTCCACCCATTCATATCAGTGGACTTTTAGGTTATTTCCAATCTCTTGTTGTAACAAAAACTACTATAGTAATGCAATGTGAATACATCATTTTGCCATTTATTTGTGGGATAAATTGCTAAAAGTGCATTCACGGATGGATATAGTCAAGTTTCCTTGCTTAGATGTGGACCAATTTATACTTCTATCATGTGTGGATTACTATATCTGTTTGCTCATACCCTCACCAACAGTGGGTATTAAATATTTTTAATTTTGTCAGTCTGGTAGATGAAAAATGGTTTCTTAATGCAGTTTAACTTGCATTTTATTACAAGTGGCAGTTAATATCTCGTCATGTTTATAAAGGCAATTTATTCTGCGCTTTCTATGAACTGTTTATTCAGGCTGTTGTTCATTGGGTTGTTATTGATTTGTAGTACCTTTTTTTTTTTTTTTCCTCGAAGACACAGAGTCTAGCTTTGTTGCCCAGGCCAGACTGAGTGCCGTGGCATCAGCCTCGCTCACAGCAACCTCAAAGTCCTGGGCTCAAGTGATCCTCCTGCCTCAGCCTCCTGAGTAGCTGGGACTACAGGGAAGCGCCACCATGCCCGGCTAATTTTTTCTACGTATTTTATCTGTCCAGATAATTTCTTTCAATTTTTAGTAGAGATGGAAGTCTTGCTCTTACTCAGGCTGGTCTTGAACTCCTGACCTTTAGTCACCCTCCCACATCAGCCTCCCAGAAAGCTAGGATTACAGGTGTGAGCTACTGCTCCCAGCCTGTGGTACCTCTTGATGTATTATAAAAATTAGTGTTTTGCTTGTAGTACGAGTTGCAAGTATTTCTTTCCAATTTGTCATTTGTTTTTTATTTTCCTTTGGTGTATTTGCCATGTAGACATTTTTGATATTTATGAGGTTGAATTCATGTGTTTTAAGTCATGGCCTCTGTATTTCATTCTTGGGAAGGTCTTCCTCATTCCATAACTATAATACTTTGGTAGTATTGATTTAGTAGAATTGATACTTGAAATTCAGTTGTTTGTTATGGTTCAAATTGATTTTACTGTTTTAAGAGTTGGGGTCTTGCTCTGTTGCCCAGGCTGGAGTGCAGTGGTGTAATCATATCCCACTCCTACATGGAACTCCTGGGCTCAAGCAATCCTCCCCCCTCAGCCTCCCCAAGGAATTACAGGTGTGAACCACTGGGCAGGGCCCCAATTGATTTTTAAATGGTTTACCTGTTTATCCCAACATCATTGATTAAGCGGTCTTTTCTATGCTAATCTGAGTTGTCTCCTTTATCAAATTTTAAGTTGCTGTGTATTTTCAGTTTTATTTTTGGTTCTGTATTCCACTGATAAATATTTCTACTCGTGCATTAGTAAACACGCTTATTGATTGAAGTTTTATAATATTAGTAGCTGGATAGGACTAATCCTTTTTCTTGCCTGTTTGTGGTATAACTTGTGGTTTAGGAATCATTTTTACATTTTTTTTTTTTTTTTTTTTTGAGAGAGGGGCTGGCTCTGTTTCTCAGTCTCTAGTGGCGTGGTCAGATCTCACTGTAACCTCCAACTCTGGGGCTCAAGTGATCATTCCGCCTCCACCTCCCAAGGATCTGGGACTACAGGCACACACCACCACACCCTGCTCATTAAAAATTTTTTTGTAGACATGGGATCTGGCTATATTACCAAGGCTGGTATTGACCTCCTGGGCTCAGAGGATCCTCCCACCTTGGACTCCCAAAGTGCTGGGATTATAAGTGTGAGCTGTCATGCCCTGCCCATTTTTACATTTTTGAATGATTTAAAAAATCAGAAGAAGGATCATATTTCATTACATATAAAATTACATTAAATGAAATTTCTGTTATAAATAAAGTTTTCTTGGGACACAACTGTACCCATAAGTAATGTATTATCTCTGGCTACTTTTGCGCTACAGTCACTGAGGTGATTAGTTTTGACAGAGACTGCATGCCACAAAGCATAAAATATTTACTATTTGGCTCTTTATAAGAAAATTTTACCTGACTATTAGTCCAAATCACCCGGAAGAGCTAAGTTCCTTTGAATATATTATGATATCTATTTAAAAAATTCCCAACAAAATGATTACTTAAGGATATAATTTAATTTAAAATTTTTTGTCATTGAATTGTGTAATTCCTTGAGTGCAAAATACGTGACTCTATGGCTTCAGTATAGCTGCAATTCATTAAAATGTGAGTTTTCTCATGTCCACAACAGGATGAAAAGACATTGAAACACTTCTCATTGCCTGGGCAAGGTGGCTCATGCCTGTAATCCTAGCTCTCTGGGAGGCCTAGGAGGGCGGATCAATCAAGGTCAGGAGTTTGAGACCAGCCTGAGGAAGAGCAAGACCCTGTCTCTCCTATAAACAGAAATAAATTAATTGGCCAACTAAAATATATATAGAAAAAATGAGCCGGGCATGGTGCTGCATGTCTGTGGTCCCAGCTACTCAGGAGGCCGAGGCAAGAGGATCGCTTGAGCCCAGGAATTTGAGGTTGCTGTGAGCTAGACTGACACCAGGGCACTCTAGCTGGTGTAACAGAGTGAAACTCTGCCTCAAAAAAAAAAAAAAAGGAAATATTTCTCATTGATTGCATTTATAGAATTTTTTCCAGTGTGCATTCAGTGATATTTAATAAGTTGAGATGGGACAGAAACTTCCCATGGATTATAAGTAAAAGATTTTTTTCTGGTACATGTTTAGGTTAGCGGATCAATGATTGGCTTTCCATATTGATGATCTATACTATTTTTCTCCACTATAGGTTCTCTAATTCAACAATAAGTCCAATGTTCTTGAGAAGAATTTTTAAAAAACTGACTACATTTATTGGACTTATACCCAGTGTATTTTCTCAGGTTTGCCAGAATTCTCACTGCAGACTTTCTCATACTAGTTGTATTAACAGGGTTTCTCTCTAGCAAGATGTACAGAGAGAGATTTACATCTAAAGGGGCTTGAGATTTAATGTGTAAATAGGATTTTTCTATAGTAATAGTTGTCTAGTACTGCATATACATTTTAATTATAAATCCTTTGATGCTTAATATATTATTTAGAAAGTGCTTATAAATTAAAATAATCAAGATATATTTGAGCAGGACAATTTACAATTGCAAAGATGTGGAAACAACAGAAGTGCCCATCAATACATGAGTGGATTAATAAAATGTGGTATATGTATACCACAGAGTACTATTCAGCTATAGGAAACAATGGTGATATAGCGCTTCTTGTTTTTCCTGGATAGAGCTGGAACCCATTCTATTAAGTGAAGTATCCCAAGAATGGAAAAATAAGCACCACATGTACTCACCAGGAAATTGGTATTAACTGATCAACACCTAAGTGGACATATAGGAATAACATTTATGGGGGAGGGATGGGTATATACATACATAATGAGTGTGATGGGCACCAACTGGGAGATGGACATGCTTGAAGCTCTGACTCCAGTGGCGGGGGGAACTAGGGCAATATACGTAACGTTAACATTTGTATCCTCATAATATACTGGAAAAAATAAATAAATAAAAAGAAAATTAAATAAATGTGAAGCTCAAAATTTGAAGAAATAAAAGATATACTTGTGCATTTTGCTCTGAAGATATGTGATAAAATATTAGTTACCTATAAATCATTCTCCTTCTTTCAAAAGTGGAATATTGCTGAGCCTGATCACTCAAAATGAGAAGTATGTACAAGAGATGAGAATCAAGTGGGACACATTTAACTGCAAGTAACAGGAAACACTGGTGAAGTTGGATGTCAAGAAAGTACCCTGTTATTGCCAACAGCAGGAAGTCCAGAAATATTATGTAGGGGCTGAGATTCAGCTTCGTTGTGTGCCTCCCACAGTTTGAAGTCAGACTTTTCTTTCACAACACCAAAATCAAGTCAAAGTTGACGCTTCCCCTCTATGGCCGCCACGGCTGGGGGGTTCCCAGCTTCCCTTTTTCAGTTTAATTGCATTCCGTACTCTAATTTTTTTCCTCAGGTTGCCTTCTATCTTGTTTTTCCGCCTGGGCAGGAGGAAATTTTCTGTTCACTGCACTTCTTTCCTTTGAGAAAAGGCAACCCTCTCCAGGAGGAGGAAGAAAGCCTGTGGGTGTGGAGGGCGAGAGGAAGGCCAAAGAAGGGCGAGGGGGAGGAAAGGGAGCGACAGAGGCCAAGACTGAGATGGGGTGCAGGACGGGGGAAGAAGCAACCTGGGAGCGAGGAGCAGGAGGGTGCTCCGGCCTCTAACTCTCTGGCCCTGCGCAACATGCTCTTCTAGGAGATGCACCTGTGATCTCGTTATACACGTCACCCGGGGGTCCCTCCTCGGGTCTCAGTCCCGCCACGCAACCCGCAGTACACGGAGAAGGAAATCTTGGAAGGACTCAAGCAGACAGGTCCCGCCAAGGTGGCCGCGCCGCCAGTCCCGCCTTCTCGCCTCTGGGGCCCGCGGTGGCGCCAGTCTCGGTCCCGCCGCTCCCCGCGCGGGCCGTCTCCCGAGCGCGTCCTCTGCTGCCGCCACTCGGGGAGCAGCCGCGCCACCAAAGCGGTGTGTGGTGCGGGGCTGTGGCAGGGGTTGGGGCCCACCGGCCTGTCCAGCGGCCCGTGTCCTCCCCCGCTCCGTACAGGCCGCGGGGCGCGGGGCTGCCCTCTCAGCTGAGGGAAGCGCCTTTGTTTTTTGAGACAGAGTCTCGCTTTGTTGCCCAGGCTAGAGTGAGTGCCATGGCGTCAGCCTAGCTCACAGCAACCTCAAACTCCTGGGCTCAAGCAATCCTGCTGCCTCAGCCTCCCGAGTAGCTGGGACTACGGGCATGTGCCACCATGCCCGGCTAATTTTTTCTATATATATTAGTTGGCCAATTAATTTCTTTTTATTTATAGTAGAGACGGGTCCTCTTCTTGCTCAGGCTGTTTTCGAACTCCGGACCTTGAGCGATCCTCCCGCCGAGGCCTCCCAGAGTGCTAGGATTACAGGCGTGAGCCATCGTGCCAGCACAAAGAACTGATTGGATGCCCCTAACTTTTAAGTGGTGACAGCAGCCTTCCCAAGAAACCCACCTAATTAACCTATCATCATGGATAGAAATCTGAAGATTTATTCTTATGGAAGAGACTAAAATTCTAAAACTCAAAGGAAAAAGTACCCTTGGCCTCAATGGCAAGGGAGACAGTTGGAGGGAAACCATAAACTGAGGGTTCTTAAGTATTGTCCAGAAACATATCATCTTTGGAAGAAAAGTACGACGCCAAGATTTTCGGACCCAGCTGTTGATGATACCAAGTAGATACTTCTACCCAAGACAATAAAACAAGATTAATAATCTGATAGCTGTCACTCACCAGTATAAAAATGTTGCTCTCCTCATCATTGTGTTTTGGTGCCCCCTAAAGGTCAAGCAAAAGTGTTCAAGCTTCACAAATTTTATTGACATTTTTATCTGAATCCTCTGTAGTACATAATTTCTCTGCCACCTAACGAATGGCAAAACTCCCTGTGTGCTTTTCTCAGACTATAGGTACCGTTTAAATCTAACTGATTAATGTATTTTTTATCCTGCATCTGATTCCACTAAGAGAAATTTAATGGGTATTCCTTTCAACACTTCAAAAGGCAGATTTTCTTCTACAGGTCCCTCCTGGAATTTGAATTTTCCTGACAATATTAATTCTGACCTTCAGTTTCATCATAACTGGATATTAACCCTAAATGACAAAAGACTTCTCCTGACATTATTGCAACGATGTGTTGGGGCTATCCTTGCTGTATTAGTCTGTTATCTCTTCAGTGACTCCCAGGCCTTCACTCAAGCAATCTTCACATGTTGAAGGATTAATAATTGTCCTTCTGTCACTTTGATTGATGATACTGACACACCCCTGATATAGGTTGTGCAACACTAAGGTACTGCTTTTGATGTGGACGGCAGGTCACCTGATCATTACACAAACCTATCCTGTGTAATACATCTTTAGACTATTTTATTAACCACTTCGGTAGGAGCGTCGACTATAGTTGATGGCCACAGATGAACGTTCACAGCGACTTTAGCCGACAGCCGTGATATGACTTTTCTAATTTTTCACTTATCAAAATAAAATTGTGAACATTTAAAAATAACGTAATAAAAACATTTATGTATATGTTACCAATTCTGATTTACATGACAAGTAAAGCTGCCTGTAAAGTAAAACAAGCTTTCAGTGCTTTAAAGCTTTCCTCATCACACAAGAGCAAAACGCATTCGTCGTCAATGCACAGCACAAACTATCGTGCGGACTATGAGTGCCGGCTGTGGGCAAGGTTTCGTGGCCAGTGAGCGTGGTACCAAAGTGGTTAATAACATTTTAAACATCTACTCCTCCAGGAGACTGTTTCTCTGAGAACGATACTCAGAGACCTAAAACAAGGCAAGCATGGAGAGATATTAATCATTGCCTCTCTCTACATCTGCACTGCGGGAGCTACAATTCCAACAGTAGGAATAATACAAGTAGGAAATGTAGTTCAAAATTTGTCTCTGGTCCTAACAGAAGTCATAAATGACAGTATTTTTTCTCCAGAAGTCCAATAAACTAGGTCTAATAAAATTTCATAGTGGTCATGGATGATTGTATAGTCTTGGCTAGTCAAGAAGAACTTTGTGTTATAGCAAATGGTGTTTGCAGCACCTTCCTAAAACATTCGTGGTCAGGTAGAACAGTATTGTGGCTTGGTTAAAAGAAAAGATTATCTGGCTCTCTAGAACAGATTCATTTGGATTTTTGGACATGATTTCATGGCCTGGTTTTGAAATCTAGGCCCTTGTATTTGCAGCCTATTAATAGGATTAATAATTATTTTGTTTCTACTAATTACCTATATTGTAGTTGACCAGTGAACCCTGAGTAGCTTAAATGCTACTGGGCAATCATTGTCTCTCCAGGGGATTCAACATCTCATTTTGCAAGAAAAGGTATATAGAGACCAACTGTATGTAGATGCAGTGTTCTCCCAATAACCTTTTTATCAATGGCTTGTGAGAATGATATGGATCTGCACCCCACAGATTGAAGTCCTGAGGGCTGACTTTGTCTGTTTTTGGTCAAAAGGGGAGGCTGAGAAGTGCAAAGCACCTAGGAGCTTGCAGTTGGAAGCTGACAGCTAAATTCTAATCATCCCTACCAAACATAAATATCTCTTGCTAAATACTTTTACCAGTTAAGACCACTCAGTGACTGTGACGGAAGATGTAGAAAGGCCATTCTGTAACTCTGTTTGAAGCCAGAGAGATACAATACTCTGAAATCAAGACCATATTAGCTTCCCTGCTTCCTAAATAAAAGTTATCAAGATAATCAGCAAATTGCCCCATGCTAGAAAAAAGGCCACTGTTTCCCTAGACACTCCTTAGGCTCACTTAGCCACTCCTATAATTAGTTTTCTACAACTTTTTTCTGTAAGGCTCTATTTTCCTGTGGTGTTTTCTGTCCCTTGATGCAGCGCATTAAGTAAACCCATCCTTGTTTGATTACACATATGTAGTCATCGCTTGGATGCTGATACATGTCCAGACTTAGGAAGTCCATTCTGGAGCCTTCCTGCTCTAGTACCTTCTGTTCCTCAACCCCAGCCCTAGTTCATGGCCGGTAGATTTGCTGCAAAATTCTCTGAAATTAGCATAAAGAAAATTTTGGATTCCTAGGCATCAGAGAGGTGAGCACTGATGTGATTATTCAGTTTGGTATGAAAGGATTAAGCTTAGAGTAGACAATTAGAATGGATTTTCTTTTTTCTTTTTTTAATGAGACATAGTCTTCGCTCTGTTGCCGTTATCAGGATAGCTCACAGTGACCTCAAACTCCTGGGCTCAAGTGATCGTCCCGCGTCAGACTCCTGAGTAGCTAGGACTACAGACGTGACCACAATGCCCAGCTAATTTTTTGTTTCCACTTTTAGTTGCCAGGCTAATTATTTTGTATTTTTAGTAGAGATGGGATCTCGCTCTTGCTCACTGTGGTGGGGAACTCCTGACCTCAAGTGATCCTCCAGCCTGGCCTCCCAGAGTGCTAGGATTACAGGCGTGAGCCACCACGCCCAGCCCAGAATGGATTTTCTTGAGAGGAGCTACTGGGATTGGAGGAGGATGCTAAGGTGGTTCAAGAGGCGGGTCCTTTGGGCGCCTATATTTAGGAGAGGGCCTTGGCCCTCCTTCACTTTTTCCAAGAGCTTTTTCAACTAGCCGCTTGCAGTTGCCCCTTTTCTGAATCAGGTCGCAGCAGAGCCCGTGGACATGGAAACCAGTGCTCCCGGCAAGAAGCCATGGTGGACCGTGCCCGAAAACTTTCGTGCTCCAATGGTATTTTACTTGGAAGAGGGCCAGGAGGAGCTTATCTTCGGTGAGTGGTTTTTACCTTTGTCCTCTCCTTTATCCCTTCTCATCTTCCCCAACTTTGCCACCTCCATCTGTCCTAGGTCTCTACCTCCAAGGCCACCTCCCACTCCCCAAGTACTGGTGGCTTACAGTCAGTCTTCTCACCTCTTATGCTCACAGGGCAGAATGACACATACCTTCGCTGCATCGAGGTGCACAGCTACACCCTCATTCAGCTGGAGAGTTGGTTTACAGCCACTGGCCAGACTCGCGTCACTGTAGTGGGGCCATTCAGTGCAAGGCAGTGGCTGTTGCACTTGATTTCCCGTGTGATAAGCCAGGACTCCTATCGTCAAGCCCAGGGTAGGTATCCGTGGCTGAACTGTGGCTGAGGGCTTAGTGGAGACTTGGCAGAGTTGCATGGCATCTTGGGTTCTTGAAGAACCAGCTGGGTGCCTGGGAATCCACGTGGTCGCTGGAGTCTTTTGGGAAGGGAAGGACCCATTTTTTGTGGCATGTATTAATAATTGTTCAGGGAGAGGAAGATATTGAGGAGGTGTAAATAGGTCACCTGGGAAGTCCTGGTTGGGGTGACACCCCCACAGTGTCTCCATGTGAGTTTGGGCCTGCCCTGGGGCTCCAGTTGTGGGCCCTGTCTCAGCAGCCCTGGGCATTCTCCCCACAGGTCTGGAGATGCTGCAGCGTGTCCGGAGCCAGCCCCTGAGCGAGCATGACCTGGAGACCCCCATGAGCATGGAGCCCAACACTGGGGACCTGTCATTAGCCATCAGGATGAGTGGAACCATCTCTCTTAGCGCTCCTGAGGCATCCCTTTACCACCTGGCTGGTTGTTCCGGGTTCCATCTGAGTTCCCTCTACTGGGGATAAAGGACCGATCTCCCCAGGGGAGGTGATATGTAAGGGGAAGTCTTGGCTTAGCATTTGAGAAAGGCTTTAAAGAAATTGTAAGATCTGTCTTCAAAACATGAATAAATGGACCAGTAAAGGCTTCCTAAATCTCCATTCCAGAACTTTCTCCCAAATGCCAAATCTACCTTTGGATCTCTCCACTTGAGATTATGGCAAGTTAAACATGTCCTTACTTGAACACTTCCTCTTAATTTGCTCTTTTTGAGCATTCTGTGTCTTACAACGGGGCGATTTCAGTAGTCCAGGAGAGAGATGATGGTGTCTTGGACCAGAGTGGAGGGGTCAAATGTTAGGGAATGTACATGGTCAGTTAATAAAGAAAAGTTGGAAATGTCAGATTCACAGTGGAAAAACACTTTGAATCTGAGTAGCAGAAGAAAACAACCAAATCATAGTATTCTCAAAGGGAATATCATGTTTATTTCTGAGTTGATAATTTCAAGATTGCTGGCTGATAAAGTAGAGGGAAAACTTACTTTGTAAAAGGCATGTGCAAAAAAGTATTTTCTGCTTTAAGTTTCACACCAAGAATGATCAAATTAACATTCTGTCTTCTGAAGGCCACAATTCTGATCTGTAAATCCCTGTCACCAAAGGTTTCTGTGTGGGCACATCCTAGGTACTAGAATGTAGGAGTTAATATTTCAAACACTGGAGTGAGAGTACATTCTTTCAAATCCTAGCTCTACCAGTAAGTAGCTTTATGATGTTTGGCGGTTTACCGACTTCCCAGTGCATTGGTATGACAGAAGAAATCGCTTGAAAATATAGGAAAAATGTTTTCTGCCTCTTTAAAACATCCTTCCCTCCTTTTGGAGAACTGGGACTTGTGTTCCTTTTTCAGGGCAGTGGTTGGGAGGGGCAGGGGAACGTGTTTTATTCTTCTTGCCACCAGGAGATGGCTCCAGGGAATTGTTTGGGTGGAGGTCAGGAGCTAGGTTTAGCTGAAGGTGGGATTAATCCAGGTGGAGGTCAGGAGACTGTTTTAGCCATAGATGGGACTGATGAGAACCTGTAGAAGCTTTATTCTTCTGCTTAGAAGCAGGCCATAGCATTTCAGACAGGAGTCTCCATCCTCCCCATTTGCCAGCAAATTAATAAAACTCTTTCCTTCTCCTCAAACCAATTGTCCTCAGTCTTCTGATGCTGCCTCAGGACAAGTGTCAAATTTTGGTAAATTTGGTTTTCTGATCTATAATAGAGACAATAATAGCAACTAACTCTGGACAATTTTTTTTTTTTTTTTTGGCCTAGGATTCTCAGTAAAAAGTTTTCTAAGCTTCTGAAATTGTCAAATGCACACTTCCTACCAACAGTAGCGGCTGTGGTACAGAGATTCCGCATGCCTTGTCACTGGGCTAACACTTTTGTGACTCTTTCTTGTAGGGAAAGCAGTAGTAAGAGACTATTTGCTAAATATATTTATTTATTCTGGATATTTAATATATGTGAAATCCTATATTTGAGGGTTGAAGAATTTCACTTGGCCACAAATATCAAACACTACACATTGCTAGCTACTTAGGAATAAATTATAATCCAGAACCAAGGAAAAAAAAATCGCAACCACGATCCAGGTACCCTCAATTATTTGTTATGATTATTGAATCCCCAAACCAAATTCCTAAGGAAGACCGTATCTTTTAATGTGTATTAGTTAGAACTCTCCTTGGGAAATTTTAAAATAAGGATCAGCTGGTACTTTAAATTATGCTAACTCAGGTGTGCCTGTAGAGAATTTACTTAAAGACTATTATTTTCTAAATATTAAGCACCTGACTTAGTAGAAAAATGTGTGTATATATATTTTTAAGTTTCTTTATCTGTCTACGTAGAAAGAATATAAAGGTTAGCACCAGGAGAGTTGGGTTCCAGTTCTAACTCTGCCATTCATTGTTAATAATTAGACACCTAATATAATTGTCTTTTTTTTTTTTTTGACAGAGCCTCACTTTATTGCCCAGGCTAGAGTGAGTGCCATGGTGTCAGCCTAGCTCAAAGAAACCTCAGACTCCTGGGCTCAAGGGATCCTCCTGCCTCAGCCTCCCAAGTAGCTGGGACTACAGGCATGTGCCAACATGCCCAGCTAATTTTTTTCTCTATATATTAGTTGTCCAATTAATTTCTTTCTATTTATAGTAGACACAGGGTCTCGCTCTTACTCAGGCTGGTTTCGAACTCCTGACCTGGAGCAATCCGCCCGCCTCGGCCTCCCAGGTTGCCAGGATTACAGTCGTGAGCCACCAGGCCCGGCCTAGTGTAATTGTCTTAATGAGTTTGCTCACAGTAAAATGGGGATAACAAAGGTGTGGATTATATGAGCTGAGACATGTGGGAGTGCCTTATAAATTGACAGCTACCTCCTCTCCCACCATATTCTTATATTGTTATCATTGTTACATATTTGACCTTGGCTGAGAAGAAAATGTGGAATGCTAATGTGTGAAGTCACCAGTCACCCCAGTTACACTTGACAGATTATGCTTACTTACTGGTAAATTGGTTAAGAACTTCTTGTGCTGCTCCTTCTTTTTCTTTCTTTCCCTTTTATTCTTTTTTTTTTGAGACTAGGACTCACTATGCCCCCTCAGCTGGAGAGCTCATTGCAACCTCAAACTCAAACTCTTGGTCTCAATTGATCTTCCGGTCTGGGCCTCCCAAGTGCTCAGATTAGAGGTGTGTGCCACTGTGCCCAGCCCTTTGTCCTACTGCTGCTTTTTTTTTGTTTTTGAGTCTCACTCTGTTGCTGGGCTAGAGTGCAGTGGAGTCAGCCTAGCTCACGGCAACCTCAAATTCTTGGGCTCAAGTGATCCTTCTGCCTCCGCCTCCTGAGTAGCTGGGACTACAGGCATGCACCACGATGCCTGGCTAATTTTTTCTACATATATTTATTATTTGGCCAATTAATTTGTTTCTAATTTTAGTAGACACAGGGTCTTGCCCTTGCTCAGGCTGATCTCAAACTCCTGACTTGGAGCCATCCTTCGGCCTCGGCCTCTCAGAGTGCTAGGATTACAGGTATGAGCCACCGAGGCCCGCCGGTCCTGCTGCCTCTTGATGATCAAATATCTTAATTAACTCTGGAGTTATTTGGAGTTGAAAGAGAATATTGAAAGATTTCAAGGTCTTCAAAAACTGCCAGTAGAACTGGTTTACACATGATGGCCACTTTTTTTTAATGGGAAAATGTTATTTTCTGTAAGTCTATAAATACTATACTGAACAATTATTCAACGAAGCTATTTCTCTAGAAACTAATTGTTTTTTTTTTTTTTTTTGTGAGACAGAGTCTCACTTTGTTGCCCAGGCTAGAGTGAGTGCCGTGGTGTCAGCCTAGCTCACAGCAATCTCAATCTCCTGTGCTCAAGCGATCCTACTGCCTCAGCCTCCCGAGTAGCTGGGACTACAGGCATGCACCACCATGCCCAGCTAATATTTTGTTTTTT